>JAGFPH010002555.1:61965-81152 GCA_018207615.1 Philaenus spumarius | reverse complement strand
TATGAAAATATCACCTTACAAAGTGCTAACAATAAAAAAAGCAAGATGTAAATAATCTCTGTGTGATTGCAGACGTATTACCGTTTTATAAAAATATCCGCTAATATCAGCTGTTAGTTGCTATGACAGCTGTCAACAAGTCAGCATTTGTTAAAAACAAAACACACATTTTCACTTCCCTGAAATATAATTTCTAAAAACTAAGCGAGCGATGAAAGATTATAAGTTTGACATATAGTTCACGGAAATCAATATGTTTTTACAATTTATTTTCAATACGTGTTTACTGACAAGGTGTAATATAATTTGCTAGGAGGCGCAGGTCTGGGGCTTTAAAGCGAGTGAACTAGTCGAAGCAATGCACACAATTTGTATTAAAACAATATTTCGTTTTCCTTTTAATATCACGAATTATACATTCTATTTTTGGAAACTGGGTTTGGAAAATTACATTTATACAAATTAAAAATAAATCTAAAGTATATTGTAAAACTTACAGAAATGTTTTCCGGTGCCGTTTTTTGAAAAATAATTGAAGCAATTTCGGAATTGTACCAGACTACAGAGCAGACTCCATAAATACAATACGAGCAAATCTCTATAGTGTCGTGGATTCTCTGAAGGCTGAATGCATACAGAATATCAGTATATCACCAGCAGTATCTATTTCTCTACCTAAGCAGCTGCAGTTATTTGACTGATAAAATAGGCATCTGTATCGCATTGATTATTAATGCTAGGGCGAAGCTGCTTGACCTATACTACAAGCCGTGGGTAAAGGAGCATAGTTTTACTTGCTCGTTGTACAATTTTTTAGAGCATGATACGGTTTTTCATTTTGTTGCTAAATATTCTTTATTGATTTATCGTAGAACTAGTAGGTTAGAGAAATCTGTATTAGAAGAGATGAGCACTAAGTAGTTTTAAAAAGTTCTTGGACTGTCAGGCTGGAACTAATAAAACATTTTAATTATTAATTTAAAAAATCTAGTATTGATGCCTCAATATTATTCTATAGCATTCCTTTTTTATATGGTTTACACAAAACTATATGGTGCTCAGTAATAAAACAAAATATATAATTTTTGACCCGAAAAAAGACTATAACTTTGACCATAGAGTTCAGAATCATTCGTTGTCATGTAAAAGAGAAAATAGATGTAATTGCGAGACATTAGGCGGTGTAAAAGTTTTAAAATGCCTTGGGGTTACTTTGGATTGTAGAGTAAGTTTGAAGTACCATGTCAAGGAATTAAACAGCAAATTATTGACACTATTAAAATACATGTATTACTTAAGATCAGTTTGTGATTATGAATAATGATTAAATATTATTTACTTTGCACTTCTTCATTTCAAGTTGAGTTACGGCGTGTTGGTTTGGGGCGGTACATACCTATCCACACTAATGCCCGTCATAGTATCACAAAAACACATTATCAAATCAATGGTCTTTAGATCAAGAACTGATATCTCTGAGACATTATTCAGTCAGTTGGGTGTATTATCTCTTCGTAGAGATTATGTCAGGACGGTATTGAAAATGGTATTTATATACAAATTGGCTGTGCGCAAATCTTCAATGGTCTCTTCACGTACAGAAAGGTTCTGCATTTTACCAAAATCTAGGCCGACTTTTTATCAAAAAACCTACTTGTAAAACGAACCAAAGTTTTTTTAATTCCATACCAATAGATATAAAACAAATTCATGGAGCCAAACAATTTTTGAGAAAATTTGAAAATTGGTTGTTACAGAGTGATAATATTGAGGACATCTTCGACTGCTTAACATAATTTATTGAATTAAGGGAAGAAGGCAATGCTACTTATATATTGGGGAGGAGGATTACTCTTGGTAGAACCGAGTTATAAACAGTTTAAAACCACTTTTTAAGTTACGCGGTTATGTTAGGACAGTCTCTTGCTCTTATTTTTGTTGCAATTTTTTGAAGGTAAACTCAAAAAACTGGCTTTGCAAAATGGCTTGCCAAATTTCCTGTTTATTGCATTCGGTTGGCATTTCATATAAATTATTGTATATTATGTATTTAATTGAACTGTATTAAACAATTAAAACACTTATGTATAGTAGGATATAATAGATATTACGTTATGTATGCAATTTTATATAAGTGTTTATATGTATATATTTGTATAGCCGATTGTATTCTTAAAGAGGAAATAAAAATTCATTCAATCATATGTTTATATTATGATAAGTATTTTCTATTATTAAGTAAGCTTAAGATATTTTACACCGTTTTCATTTCATGTTGTCTTCTCCTTTATTAGGTGTTAATGTATTAGTTTTATAGCATTCTTAATAATATGAAAAATGTATGATTTCTTTAGTTTTGTGTCAACCTGGCTGACGGTCAGTAGACCATCGCCAAAAAGTGTGTTTATGTTAATTTTGTAATAATAAGATCACTAATTTTATTTTATTTTATACTAACAAGATTTAATATAGTTATGAAATATTAAATGTTGTTGCAAGTATGCCATTCAGTGAAAGTAAAATTAAAATTGACTTTAAAATATGTTAAAAATAAAATAATTATATTGTAGTGTTTATATAAGAACTGATTTGATACGAGTAATAAAGCCAGTAACATTTTATGTATTTCATTGATTTTAAATAAAAATATATTTATAAATCTTGAATTGCATGTACTTCAAATGTCCCATTAGCTAAAATAAAAAAATAACAAAATAACAACTGCTGCTTTACTACGACCGAATTTTATTATCCGGAAATAACTAACATTACACACTGGGAGTTTCATATAAATTTTGTTTCCTGTTCCGGGAACTTTACCAAAAATACCTTTGCAAAGGATTAAGTAAATTGAATTGCCTTTCGAAAGATTTAAAACACACATTTTAATCGGGCTTATGAGTGGTAGAAATTGCGCAATATTCTTAAATGGGTAGTGAAACAAATCATTTATCGGGAGTTTCAAATGAATGTTGTTCCTTGTTCCGGGAATTGTATCTAAAATGCCTTTGCACAGGATTATAGTAAATTTAATTGCCTTTCGAATGATATAACTCAAACATCGTACTCGGGCTTATATGCACCTCAAATCCCTACTCAAAAACGGTTAAACGGTATAACTCCGCCATTTAGAATCGGATCGAAGAACATAAAAAGTCTATCTGAAGAATCCTACTAGGATATTTTAACGAAAAAATCTGCAATTTAGAAGCATATTTACTACCACTTATCAATCCGGGAATAAAACATATCCTTATATTAATACGTGAAGCAGTTTTTTGTGAACAAAACAATTGGTCCCTTGTTTCTGGACCAAATTGAATGTTTGAGTTGTCAAAAAATTCGTCTCATCCCAAAATTTTGCAATAAGGTTTTAGATTTCAAAAATCCTTATCCTTAATGGCGTGAGCTAATCTCACCGGTCGGATTTTCCCCACAAGATTAACATGGAACGAATTAAAAAACCATTTCTATACAAAACAGTTGTTTATTCTAAGAAACTAATCTAGCTGCTTTCATGGTTGTAAATGATTATGTTTTTAGTAATAATAATGTTTATAATAATAATTTAAAACCCATGTCCATACAAAATAGCTGTTTATAATAAGAAACAAACTAATCCAGCTGCTTTCGTGCTTTTAGTAAAAAATATTTTTTTAAGGTAGGCCTACACTAAACCAACACATCAACACACAAACGAATTAAAACTTGCGTTAAGGAATAATTTTAAAATAAGACAAAAACTATTTTACATCCTAATTAAAAATAAATAAGATACGCTATATACTAGACCTATTTATTGATAATATAAGGTAATTGATAGTGAGTAACTTTTTGTTAGAGTTTTTGATTAAGTGTACACCTTACTGGTTCTTTTAACCTTTATTATAACTGTTGTTTTATGATATTTTAAAATATTCAAAATTTTTATTTTAACATTTAACATGATTTACCATCTTAGTTTTAAGGATATTATTAATCCTACACCTTTATTATAAATAAAACATAACATATATTTTTAGAAGGTTCCATCGGGGGTTGGCGTGCGGAGGGGTATCACCTAGTGTATATAAATTAGTGAATTCTGGGTATCGTCTCCAAAAGGTCTGAAACGTAAACAAAGTCCTTCCCTCCTCCGACCAACCGTTTTCAAGTTAAGTCGAGTGTAAATAGCTCTTATTTTCTTCAAAAAATTAGCAAAAAAATATTTGAGCCAGTTTTTCAAGAAAATCTGAAGTTCAATGGTTATCACACAAAGCACACTGCCTAAGCTGTGCCTAATAATGTTTAATTTTGTTTTAAATGTACAATTTCTCCTCTAAAAATAACTGTAGTGTACTATAATATTTGTGAGAGACGTGATGATATGGCCGATGGTTTTTGAATGCATTATTTATAAACACAAATTACAAGCGTTTTGCCAGGCAAAAAAGTCTAATAATTAAATTAATAATGATGAAGAAATTTATAAAACTTAATTACTTACAAACAAAATGTTTTTCTGAAAGACTAATGAAAAAATTGATACAGTTGCCCAGTGTGATAGTTCTGACAAGCAAGCCATCCAGTTTAAAACGAAAATTAAAATATACATTTTCTTTAAACTTTTCATGACTTATGAACCAAATTGAAAATATTTGTTTCAAGTTCTCCATTTATATAATTGGAGATTTTTAACAAAAAAATCCATTAAAGTAACAAACGGTTCTTCTTTCATAACGCATCTTGTTTGTATCTCAGATTATGTTACTTATATATTTGTTGGTTGTATTCTCAGTCATATTTCTATTTTATTATTACAAAACCTGTAAATACATATTGTTTTTATAACATATTATAACACTACTTATATACAAAGATAATTAATACAAATACAGTTCGAACTACTATAAATACGAATAATTATAAAAATGCATATATTTCTTTGAAAGATTTCAGGTTCATTCGAAAAGTAAAACATCCCGTGCACGTCAGCGTTGAAGTTTCCCCGAAGTAATTACAAACTTTAGTTTCAGGTCCATATGATATTGAACGGTTCAAGGAAATGTAATTTGAGATGCAATGGCGGATGAAATTACTAAGATTGGAACGGGACGCAGTGAGGTTAAATCCGAGCTGAAATCGTAAGGTAAAGATTTGATATGTACTTTAAAATATACGAATGTTTTTTATATGTATTTCAAGTACAATTTTATAATAATATATGTTATAACAATTATAAGAAAATGGATACTAATAAATTTTATTTATTTATTTACAACTTAAAAGTCTTTAAACTCGCAACTAGTTTTCTGGGAAAACAAATAATACCAACAAAAACATAGCCTATAATAATTTGATAGTATAACATTTATAAATATAAAGTAAGAAATAAATACATTTTATAAAGTAATGCTTTTCAAACAGCATTTTCGTTATGTTTCAGTAATCATGATGTATGGTGTAATAAAATACCCAATTCATCATCCCATAACGTACCAGGCTAAAAGTGGGTCAACATTGTGTTCGAATGACTTTGTCAGCCTTAATTTTTAGCCAAAGCTAAAACACATCTCAACATAATAAAATATTTCATCGTTTATTTATTTTGTTTTTACCGTTATAAATTCATCAATATGGAACGGATGATTATTTTAGAAAGAATTGATTAGTTAATTTTTCACATCGTTGAAATAAAAGCTACAAAAACAAAAATGTTTTACTTGTTTTACTTGACACAAATTTAAATTAGCCCTGATAGTGACGCTGTCTGAACGTCTCGGGGAGTTTACGTTTTCCTGTCCGTGAAAAGTTTATACTTTTTGTAGTTTTGAGAAGTGGTTGATTTTATTAGAGGAAAGTTTGGATATTCACGATATTGGACTTTGAAGTGGTCTTTCACGATATTAGGTAGGTCCGAAAATTCTGATAATGATTTCTAAACTCTACCGGCAATTAAAACACTGCCTACAAATTTGAAGTCAAAAAAAGCTTAGTAAATCAAATTTAAAAAGAATCTGGGGTTAATTTGTTCAGTTGTACTAAGCTTCTTACTGACTATTAATTCCTTGTAGAGATTTATACAAGGATTTTTTTACAATTTAAGAACTTATAAACTAAATTGACCATTCGTAAACAGACCAGAGAAAATAGTAATATAGAAGACTAAAAACTATAGATGTCTGGAGCCTCTAAACAAACTTAACTATTTGTGTTCCAAAGTATCTGGAGTATCAAGGTTAAGTTTTAACTTATAATGCTACTGCCAAAAACTCAAAACATGTTTAGGTATGAAAATTTGATTGATGACGTATTATGCATGTTTAACTCTCACTTAAATGGAAGTTTAAATTCATGCGATGCAATTCCTTCTCTGGAAAAAGTCAATGTCAGGACTTGGTAAATGTACTTCTTGCAAAAAGCTTTTCATTGTGAAAGTATTAAACTTACCAAGCAAGTTTATTTTGCAGTGTTCATTACATATCAGGGATAACTTAAGTCATTTTGATGCTCGTAGTGAAAGTTCATTTATGTATTACAAGAAATAGAAATAAGGCAAATGTTCCGCATGTAAGGCTTACAACCAAAATTTGATCAGATTGGAATACGATTGTGCAATATGTTGACTGATGATTTCAAACATCTACACAAGGACAAATGTAAAAAGGTTTTATAGATCCGGCTCAAATCAAAAGCTTTGTATAGTGTAAAGCAATTTGACTAATCCATCCTGACTCAGGGTGGATTTAAACCATGGGAAATAACTATAGTGGTAATTATATTTTGGAGAGATGGCTTATGTTGAAGAATTTATTTTATCTCATATGAGCATTATGGAATTTTAATTGTATGTATTGTGTTTTGTTGTATTACTTTTATCCTTGACAATGTCTATTGCAATGTGTAATTAATTAGGTTAATGACAATATCACAAAACAAAAAACTAAGTGTATAATATGCAGTTTGACCTACAACATTTTATAGGTAATAAATGAAAACGCATGGTATACAAAACTCCTGATTCTATCATTTCCACTTAATTATTAACGTATTACTTGATGCAAACTTTTTTGGTTAAAATTGGGACTAACTTCCTTACTGTAAACAGTCTGGTCAAAGAAGTTATAAACAATATGTATACAATATCAAAAATGTTACAATAAAAATGTGAAAATTGTTTTTAGTCTTATATCTGATAAAGCAAATATCACCTTAACTTTAAAACTAAGGTTGAATTTACAATGGAACTTAAGTTCTTCAAAAATTTCTGTTGTACACAAGAGAACATTTTTTGACATTGTGTTAAAGGCAGTTTTCGCGTCATAGACGGCCATAAAACCGATAGTCCAATAAAACAAAATTTAACTAGCTTTATATAATTTATTGTTATGAAATAAACTATTTAAATCGATCTGCAGGGTTAAATAAAATCATTCAATCATTATTTTGCGTTCTGTTTTAAGTAATATTCTAAACTCAGATTACAACCATTAAACTAATCATGAATTCATTTATATAAGTTTAATTATAGCCTATGAAATGGTATTTACTGCGGAAACAAATATTAGCCAGTGAGAACATTCAATACAAAACAAACTGTTTAGTCCAATATTTACTGAACAATATTGCTGAATCTTGTTACTGAAAAATAATTATGTTTTCTGACCAATCGAATATTTTATCGTGAAAAATTTAACTATACAAAATAATAAATACTGTATAAGTCTAGCATATATAGTTTTAAAGCACCGATTTTAATAATAATAATATATTCTAAAATAAATAAATAATAAATGAATTAATAAAATTCCCAATCAGAACCCCGTATCAACTTTTCACACTGAAATAATAAACTCCCTACAAATTCTCCATAACTAGTAAGTTAACCAGTTTTCAGCAGAGTTTTTTTTAAATTAAATTCTGGTTTTTTTAAATCAATGTTTTATGTATTCCAAACACGCCAAATTTATTTCAATTGATTCGGAAGAGATCTCGAATAGGCCTACTCATTACAAAAACATATAATTTGAAATCTTCTGCACTGCAAAACACAGTTTTACCATTATAAAATAAACATAAAATTCAATGATATTAGCCTATTGAACAGATATTGAAGCCTATTGAAGTAGATAGTGAAAATCTAAGATAAAAAACCTTTTTTTAAAAACTCTTTTAAAACCCATCTGCTAGTGTAACTTTTAACCTAAATGTCCAACCGTATTTAATGTTCACACCATATATTAATGTGTTTATATATATATATTCTAAATATATAATACTTGCTGAGATTTAATTTTAAAACTTTGCATAATATATAATATATGTATTGAATTATAAACAAATATATAATACACAATAGTTGTCTTGATTACACAACCCATTTTATAAATATCCTACACTAAAATATATCGGAGTTGTCATGGGGTCACATATCTGCTTAAGAATAATTAAACACAATTAAATGTTTAATTAGCTCTTTCCCACTTTTAAATATGGTTGGATCAGTTAAAATTTTGACAGTGAATACAATGTTTTTAAAATAAAAAAGCACGTTTAAAATGTTAATACAAACATCCAAACATTTCTCAATATGATTTCAAAGCACAATAAATAACCTATGTAACATTGCTAATGTCACCTACCGGCTAGTAGTCCAACATATCCTGATGTGTGGAACACAAGGCGGTATAGATAACCCTTAAAATCACTAAAGTCGGGCACACCTTTGAGATTCACCCGCACAACTGACCTTTCAAAGGGCTCAGACTCGACTGTCAGAGCTCGACACCCTCCACTGCGCCGGCAGGGTGCGCATCATTCTGGATATAGATTGCTCTCCCTTTAGTTAGGCAAGTATGCAGATGATATTTTTCTCGACATTTCAAGTTCTTTGACCAATTAGTTAACTTTGTTTGATAAGAGTGTTTATTTTTTAGTTTATATAGATGTGAATTCAATAAAGGGAACGAATGCGTAAAATAAAAGCAAAATAAAAATAAAAATTCAAAATCGTTTAGATTATTTAGTCCAATAAAAATATAAATTAATACGTGTTTGTAAACAAATTGCAGTTTCATAAATGGTTTGGAGCACCCATTTAACACCATACATGAAAAAGAAATGTAACATAAATGTTTAAAGTGATCCTAAGCGTTCTTAAAGTATTTGCCAATTTTAAATAATGTAAGAGTTATTAATAAAGAAATTATCGTCAGTGGTAAATTATTATTCCCATATTCAGTATCTATAAGTACTACAGTACACAATCTTAAATGTAAAAAAACAGGCTTAGGCACAATTTCACAATTTAAACTAAAATAGGCCAACATAAATAAATAATACTGTTTACCTTTACAATTAATTGTGTATTGTCGTATTTATAGATCCAGAATATGAGAGTAATAACTGTTATATCAACACTTGTTTGGTGTAGGCCTGCATTATTGCAAATTGTAAAATCTATACTAATACTATAAGTATAAGGAGGTCAAATTTGTTTGGATTTGGGGGGGGGGGGGGGGGGGGTAATCTCGGGAACTACTGAACTGATTGAAAAAATAATTCTACTAATAAAATGCTACACTATCCTTGAGTAACATAGGCCGAGTAACATTTTGTATTTCAATATTTGTAAATTTAGTCGGACAAAATTCTTAGGTTAGGCCTAGATTGATGAACCAACACATGTATTTACATTCATTACCATAGCAACCAATTGAATAAAATAACAGATAAAACCGCTGTATGTTCTAATATTTCCATTTACAGCTGATTTCAAACTTTGAAGCAATTATTTGTATTTCTAACTTTTAGATTAGGTTTTATATCAAAGTGAGACCTGTGCCTTGGTGGTTCTTTAAACCTTTATCATAACTGCTGTTATAAAATATACGAACTCATTTGAATTGAACATTTAACATTATTCATCATCTTAGCTTTGGGGTTATTTTATTAATCCTACACATTTATTACAAAGATAACATAACATGATTATGTGTATAGAATGTTCCAACGGGGTTGGCGTGCGGAGCTCGCAATGGTTTCCCTTAGTATTTTATAAATGCCTAAAATATTCCAAACATTTTAAAATTTTGTAAAGTCGAACAAGTACTGAATTAATATTTTTTTTAAATATATAAATGTAGAATGTTATTCTGCACATTTTGTTTTTTTTTACGCGAACTTATAGCTCGCTTGGTTTTCCCACGAGATCGATCAAAACGTAAATTACCATAAAAGTACACGGTTCAAAGCCACGTGGTGGATTTTATCTTTTCATCTGAGGCCTACGGACGAGTGTTTACGCTGCTAGCTCATAACCCAAGGCCACAAGATCGAGGTGCAAACTCGCAAAGCGAGTTTTTCTAATGCGACTGTAACGAAGTAGCGCATAAATCGAAGCAGGAGACTTAGGCGCAAACAAATTCTACTAATATATTTTGTATACACAGGCAGCTATTTAAGACCGTCATGAGTAGACCTACTTCCCAATTTGTTGGTTGAAGCTCTAAAACATAGGCCTATAAACTTAATTTTGGAAATTTGCTCAACTCACGTCAGCGGTACAGCTGGGAGGTCGAATTATTTTATTTCAAATTACTTCAAAAGATGATTTCAAAAGAAAATAAAGATACGGATTACCGAATGTAATGACATTTATTCATAGCGTGTTGACTGTAATACGATCATATTAACAACACAACGAAGTCTATATTTTTTTATACTCGAGATTTTGTGGATTAAAATAGACCCTTATTATATATATAGTGCGCACTCATATACACTTCCCACACTCACACAACCGCAGACAAATATAAACATTAATTTTATTTGTTACACAATGTTCTTTAGCAATAATTAATATTTAAATATTTAGTTTCACATTACAGCAAATTAAAACATATTTTTAGCTTCTTCATTTTTAAAACAAATGATTTAGTTTTAAAGATTATTTTTGAATTTAAAAAAAATGTTTCAAGTCATTACAGTACAAGACAGAGGCATGAAATAAAAATAAAAATTACAATAATTTAAAACTAAAGAAAACCCACTACAATATTAAAATTGCAATCATTCTCTTTAAACATTATTGTTTACACAAACCGCTTAAAGAAGTGGCAAGTTGTTTCTAAAGAATGTTTACTGTGCTGTGAAGTGGGTCAGGCCAAGGCAGAGTTTATTTAAATCAAATAATAATAGTAAAATATGTCAAAAGAATGTATATTTATTTATGTAAAGATCAAACAATACTGTTTGTAAAATATATTTATAATTACGAATTTCATAAAGATTTTATTTCAAGTTGTTTTAATTAGTTTCTTGTTATTTTAGTTTTCAAAGCCTGTTAGATCATTGAATACGAGGTAGCCGCTAGTGCGTAAGTAAACTATAATGACAACTAATAATATTATAAATTAACTTTAAAGGTGAGTGTGTTTTTAATTACCCCTAAGTTTTAAACCCTAAATGTAGGTAACTATAGGAGCTACAAGTCTTTGTACCTTGGACAGTCGAACAAGACAAAACCATATTCTTAAAGTAAATATTTAATAAATTACAATATCCCGGTCTTGGTCCATGTTTTTCACTTTGAATTTAGTTAAACAAACCTTTCTTTAGAAGTGTGTAAGCAGAAAAATTATTGCAATGTAAAAAGAACAATAAATATTTCCATTACAACGCAATCCTTAAAACTAAAAAAATAAAAGAACACAGGTTTGCTTTGTAGAGAGTATTGGTGATTGTTTCCATGTTATTACTTCTTTTATATTCGTACTTCAAAACAGACTACGTGAACTGCTTACTTGATACTTTCTGTTCGCTTCGTCTTAAACACAATAAACCTTTATATTTACAGTTTCAGGTAATTGCATTTTGTCTTAACTCTAACATGTTCTAGCAAGTCTTGTTAGCCAGCTTACATACATTTTACTTGAGTTGTTTGATTTACTTAAAAGTTACGTTAGCAGCTTTTATTAATTATTATAAACTTTAGGAGATTTGTTTTTGAACTGTAATCAGAGGCATATAAAATTGTTTAATAATATTTAATTAAACTTGTATAGACAAAATATACTTTAACATTATTACTTTTTACATTAAGTAGAATTAATAAAATTATAGACGAGAGGAGTCTCAAATAGATGAAATTATGGCCGTTTAAGTATTAACAACAAATGTATAAAAAACGTCAATTTGAAACAAATTTTTAAAAGATATTCGTTTGGTTTTGTATTAAAGATACAAATAAAAAATATGTAGCTCTAAAAACAAATAAGCGATTGAAGAAAAACATTTTGTTAGTTGTCTACACCACTAAAGTTTATAAAAGTTATACTCTAAAGTTGTGATTCCCCTTTTTATTTTGTATCGATAACTTGATTAAAAATTTAGTAAATAAAAACATCGAACAAAATTAGTTGGTCTTTTTAATTTGTATGCAATTTTTTTCGATATATTTATTGCTAAACATTTTTAAAATAATAAAACATATAGCTTTGGTTTGGTACATCACTGCATAATGTCTGTATTCAATGTGAACCAAAATATCATTTATTTCTATAGTTTTGAAAGAACAAAATACGGACTTACGGGAAACCAAGTGTGCGGACTTCTGCGTATATGCAATATTTTCTTTATTTTACTTCAGTAGCTGTATGTATAAAGTATACCTTGATGAGTAAAGTATAAGGTTTTATGTGAGATATATCAAACTATATGAAAACAAATATTGGAACATTTTCATTTAATTATTAATGTAGGCCTATATGTCCCAAAATCAGGACCAAATCAATACTACCAAATGTTATTTTAAACTTGTAAATACTCATGAACAAAATGAACTATCAAAATATACGTTTATCTGTATACAGCACGATGACAAATTAAGAGCAATTAATAATACATATCTTTTCGGGATAAATTATTCAGGACTTCAATCCCGCATCTACCCCCTGTGCATTAAAACTTGATTATCCACGATCGATTGCCTGATCTGCATTTTGCTATACTCCGATACAGTTAACTGCAATAACATCGGAAGTATTTGATAATAATATTAATGTCAAGTGCAGGGTTATGAATTGAGTAGAACATGAGTTTGTACTATGTTTAAAGAATATTCTAAACTGCAGAACAGGTTTTGTCAAAAATGTTGTGTCAATCACTTCGGCTTAAACATTAGAAAGCTTAATCTACAAAGTTTTAAAGAAACATTTTATTTGCAGTAAAAGCAATCAAAAAAATATATGCATTGCTAGAAGAAATAAAAAAAAATTATAATATAAAATTAAATTAAATAGTTTTAAGAAACTGTTATACCATCTAACAGCAAGCCGTTTTACTCACGCTGTTAGAACTTTAAACCAATAAATCTTAGCAGTGTATACCAAAGGTAAACCTGCATGTAGTATTATTCTCATAAAATTGACTCGAATAAACTCAAATTTGGAAAAAAAAACAATATTTATGTATAAAAAGAAGAAAATTTTACATTGCATCCTTTAAATAATTTCAACTTAAAGTTGTGTTGTTTTTCTACTTGACTTTGAAATACTGTATTTATAATTACTTTCAGTATGAGTTCAATTATCTACCTAGTTTCAAAACAATTATAAATATTATAACAATCGTTAGTTGCCATTCCAAATATTGATAGACAATTTATCAAATATAAGACTTACGGCCTACAATATTCCATTTAAAACGGAATATTAAAGACGTTGAATATTGTACATTAATAAATATTATGTTATGAGGAATATATTTACTTTGAAATATTATAGCAATGATGTGTGCTATGTAGTTATAGTTGAATTACATACCGGTCAGCAAGTTTTGACACCAACACTGTAATAATATCGATAAATAACAAACAATAATAAACACAAATAATAAACAATAACAAACAAATTTAAAACATTGCAATTTAAATGCTAATTTCGTCATAATTTGCCTAGAATATATAAATAACTAATAATTGTTGAACAGCAAACTAAATTTAATTGCTAAAACTCGATTCTCACTCAAATTAATTTGAGGATTCCCCTTAAATTATCGTTACAAACCAAACTACTACAATCAACAATAAAACCAAAGTTTTTTTTAAATCAATGGTGCTTTTAGTATTTTCAGGTAACAAAATCCAAAGACTACTATTAACAGTCACATAAAACTATTTATCGAATTACATTTTTGAATCTAACTAGGTGTAATTATTTTGTAAGGAATCTCATAACATAATTTGCTACACATTTTATAAAAAAATGTCACTCAATTTTATAATTCTAGGAGTATGGGGAATTATGTCGCTTAGAGTCTAACTATTGTTTTCATAATGTAGTGAACAGCTGAATTTAGATCCGCTGCTGCATTATCGTTTTACAATAAGTTTTGCAATTTCCTACAATCTAAAGTTTGTGTTTTCCCCTAGGTTTTCTTTTATAAAATAATAGAATAGTTGGATGACTTTCAACAATGTTTAACTTGTTTCTACTGATAGTGTTTCAAGACTGTATTGGTTATAAATAGTGTATACTCACTTCCAATTAATTATTACTAGATGCACTTCTAGAACTTATTAAATTTATTTTACTGGAAAAAATAACACACTGAGAATAAAAAAATATTGAAGCCTGAATCATGTGTCACTGAAGATGACGACTTTGTCGTTGAAACGCTTTTGACAAGTAAACGCATTTTTGTGAAAATTGTGTCCTGTATTTTATTTTGACTTTTAGTAATAACATTTCTCGATTATATTTTTTATATTGTACCTTTATGTTATATTAGGCTCTAGATTTGCCCGTTACCGGTATCGCACGCGATATTTTGGTTGAAGTAACATGTACGTGCTACTATGTGAGTTTTGTTGTGTTTTTTTTTAATAGTTTTAACTTATGAGACGACATCGATTGAGTGATTTGACTGTTTTTTGTACGGCCTGATGATGGAAACATAGACTTTTCGAAACCACGGTAGCCTCTACAAGGTGAGTAATTAAACCACGAGACTGTGTACTATAAGTACAATCTTCTTATATTATAAAAATATAATGTTCGAAACTTTGTTTCAAACTCAAAATCCATCACCGACTGCTACTGGTAACACACAGAAGCATGCAACTGTTCAAAATGTCGAACCGCACATACTCAAAATAAATGCACTGTACTTCTTCGCATGTTTTGAACTATCAATACATGGAATGAAATGTGTTCTGTGTGAGTAAATACGTGTGCTTGATTTTAATTTTTAAATATTCACACGATTAGTGGCAGCGCCAAAATACAGAAAGAAATTAAATATATATACATATATATTAATAGATTTATATTAATGTAATGAAACTAATTTATTTTATTGTATTTACTAATGAAGTCGTTTATATTTATACACCATGATCTATGTACTGCGTAGCTTAATACAGGTGCAATCACAGAAAGACTTAAAATTGAAGGATAAAAATATAATTGAATAGTTTAAAATCGTTTGTATAGTTATTGATTTAAAATACTGCTGACAGTTTTAATGATCGGACTAAGTTAAAGTAAATATATTTGAGAAACTTTAATTTTTTAGTTTTGATACAAGAATTGTTTGGGTCTACTAATATTTATTATTATTCTGTTTCAGTTAATAATTCAGAATTCATTTTGAATTTAACATAATGGGACGAAAATTAAATTTGTATATTTTAAAAATATATATATTTATAAAAACTTATAAAAAACTATTGTTTAATTGTGTAACATGACAACTAAACCATCCTTTATTCTTACGCTTTATTAGTACTGCAAAGAAAGGAATAATTTACAACATTTGGAGCCAAATTACCTGCATCAAGTTTTTATCAGAAGAAAATAAAATGTTTCAAAGCAAGAGATGAGATTAAAGTCATCCCTACCCGTATAAATCATTATTTTCACATCCCTTATGTTTCATGTTGATACTTTTGATTTCCTGCTCTTTTGGTCAATGTGGTAGGTTACAGCAATACTTTCTGATTTTAATGTAGACTTAGAGGAAGCAATCAATATAGTTCTTAATAAAAACAACATTTAAGCTTTCGAGAGAATTTCTTTAACATTTTCAAAATCACTAACAAATATTATTTGACATGTTTTGATAATTTTAATTTACTAATAAAACTAAATTGGGCTTTACATTATTTGAATTTAAATGGTTGTTATAATTTAACACAGAATGTAACCAACCATTTAAATAGTTTAGGATTAAATTGTGTTTTAAGCTTATGTATGTCCACATGGGAATTAACACCCAATGGCGCCAGGCTGACTCGCCTTCCATTACTTATAGTATGTCAAAACACTTGGCTAGAAATGGCTTTAATAAAACTCAGTTATGACTAATGACTAAAGCCATCGTTCAAAGCTTTGTTTTAAGTTCAAATGTTGGTTGAAAAATCAAACAGTATGTTAAAATAATAATAATATTAAACGAAAACTAATTCAATTGCATGAAGAACAGAATCACATTTCAAGTAGCGATAGAAATAGAAAAAAGCAGCAGGAGGTATAACGCAGGTAAATCCAACGCCATCAACTCGGTCTGAACGGGACCTAATATAACACCATGCCAATCTCAATGTTGTATGTCTATTTATCTGAGCACTATGAGAGCGCAAAGTGATTAGAGGATTCCCTACTGAAAAATTACCCTTTTCCAAAAAAAAAAAATATATATATTTTTTTCTTTTTTTCCTGATTCTATAGTTTATAAGGTTTAAGCAAAACATAATATATACCACACAATTTCTTTATATCAGTGTGAAAAAATGTATTCAAAGCAAGCGCGCACCTACTTTTGGTCGAGTTGAACTTCTTTACGTTTGCTATTTGGACTAAAAAGATTTTCATTTTTTTAAAGTAATTGCAAAGAATGACAACAATGTTTATGAATAGGCTTTGAATGCTTCCAGTATGTAAGTAAAACATATCTTGACTACAAATACTGTTTGTGTAGGTTATTCCCCTCTATGGCTGATAAAATAACTAATGGAATCTTTAAACGCGATTTCCCGCAACTTTTCAATATTGATATTTTTTACACAAAAGTTCTAATAACTTTTTAACTTCTAAAGCTACGGTAATGAAATTTTTACCACATCTTTAGTAGCTTATAATGCAACTTTTTGGGTATTTTTATTCCTCTAGGAGAAATACAAGAGTATTTTTTTTTAATGTGTAAATCACAAATTTGTTTTTTATATATATTTTTTTTTGTAAGGTCATAACTACTAAAATTTTAGTGGTAAGAATATGACTATACCCAAAAAATTTGTGCTTTTTATATACTTTAAAACGTGATATCAAACGGTCAAATTGGTTCAGTAGTAAAAAAGTTATAAGAGATTTAAAAAAAACCATTTTTTGTATAAATTTTTTTAAACTCAAAACGGTATGTAAAATATATTTGTTTGCCAATTTCTATAAGTGTAAACAACTGTTTAGGTTCTAATGAATGTAAAAAAAATAGTCCATAATTCAAAAAGGCCTATTATAGAAAACCCCTATTTTCAGTAGGGAATCCCCTTAATTAATCTCCTAATGGTGTGTGCTGTACCGGCTGTACCCGGCCACCGCCTTTGACGTCACAGCGGGGTAATGTGGGAGTGTGCAGGCCCGGAGTTATCGTAGGTCCCGGTCTGAACCTCACAAACTGTGTTGGAGGTTCTAACTGCAGCAGACTGGAAGAATTACAAAATGTACCTAATTAAATTTATGCAAATACCTATATCAACGAAACCAACCATTTTACAATATCTGATATTGTTTGTAGTTAAGGGAGAGTAATACCACTCGAATAAAAGCATCGAATCCAGTGAGCGGGGCCAATCTTTAGAAGGTTAAATGATAATACAATGACAAAACGCCCGAGCGCTACTAGAATGTCGCTAGAATACACTTTCGTGTTTACTAATGCTGGTCTTATTTTTAGTTACCTCCATGTCCATACGACATTTAAATTTGCAGAAAGCTCCAATTCCAAACGGAATTCGCCTCGATGTTTTACATGACACCATTGAACTCGATTCAAAATCATATTTTTCGTAGTGATTATAATATTTAATAAAAATGTATGATTTACAATGTTTGACACCTAAAAATGAATTATAATTTGATATTCATGAACGATTTCCTCCAAATTGCAGAAGATTATATCAAAATTCGATGAAAGATAAGTTATATTGAAGAGGATGTTTTGTCCTGGCATTGCACACACTTAAATATTATAATCAACCTCAAACTTTAACAAACCCCAGTCCCATGGACAACAGTTTGTTACCCTGAACCGTCCATTTCCCTGTAATAATCTAATTTCTGCCAGTTTCAGTGTCTTCCCAGTTCTCGGTGGAATAATACATGCATTTGTGTTCTTATCGTTCCCACGCTTCTTACTGAGATACAGCTGTTGTAGGTCTAAGTGGGTCTAACATCATCACTAAGTATTATTTTTCTACTTAAGTTTCTTCTGTATTGTGTTGTTATTTTTATTTCGATAGTTTATCCTAATTTGCTTTTATCAATATTTTCCTGTGATTCTGTGTTTTATATTCATTGGTTTATCCTTATATTTCCAACAATATTGAATGTTGCCGATAGTGAGCCAAAATTGTAGTTTTGGTAAAAAAATGTAAGTTTTTAAAAGTTAAACAATTGTTGTATTAATTAGTTTTACAGTTAGTGTTATTAACATTTTAATCCCCCTTCTTCGTTCTGCTCTAACTCGTAAACTATTAAGATGGGGCAAAACCCAGAAAATACGTGGCGTAAAACATGCTCCACGCGGGAGCAAATTCTAACTGCAAAAGTCACATTCTCCAATTTTTTTCGAAATCGAGGTAAGGATAGATTCTGGTTCTATCCGTTGCTGTGCACATGTTGTTACTGGAGTTATAGAGCAAAGCTAACAATATCCCACTTATTTTTAATGTTAAAAATTAAGTTTTGTTCCAAAACTTACATTCTCCATAGTATTCAGCTGCAAAATTCACATTCTCCCATTCAACCAATAGGATCACCCGTATTCAGTCACGTGACACTGTTTACTTCCGAGTAAATAACCTGTTTTGTTGTGATTGTTTTACAAGTGACAGTGTTGTGGTATTACTCTTGTGTTTATTTAAATGTTTTAAAATAGCTTTAAGATGGATGTTAGTGTTAGACCGACTAATAAGAATAAAGGAGAAA
>JAGFPH010002555.1:23104-56965 GCA_018207615.1 Philaenus spumarius | reverse complement strand
AAGGACAGAATAAAACAGCGAAGACAAGATAAACTTTTCCTTAAAAATCAATGCCTAGGAATAAATTCTTAGAATTAAGGAAGGTATTTGTTTGTATCTCTGTTGATATTAAAATCAGCTGATCTCAATAATTTAGTTAGTGCTTTAAAATTAAACTATGATGCAATTGTACTTCAGTAATGTTATTGAGAAACGATAGGTTATTTTGAAAAAAAAATATTATACTAAAGTTATTATTAATATATTATTCACAGTGTGATACAAATTATTTTTCATCACACGGGCCAAAAGTGGCTTTTCAATCCTCGCTCATTTTTTCTCGCTTTAAACTTGAGCTCGTATCGAAAAGCGTCACTTTCGGTCCTAGTGATGAAATATACTATTGAATTGAAAACTTCTTTATGCGTACCGAACACTTATTGGATGTGGTAAAATAAATACGGAATCGCGATATTTAAAGTAGGACGCTAAAGTGAGTCGCTTTGGCGTTTTTGATTTCGTCGATGACTTCTTCTTCTTCATTGGTTTACATACATACATAAACCAGAAGTTTAATGTAACAGCTGATCGTAAAAGAAGAAACCGACGAAATGAAATAGGCAGTGGTAAATTTAAAGGCTAAACTCAATAGCTGTATGGGTCTAGTCGCGTCTTGCTACCGATGAAATGGACATTGTGATTCCTCAATTTGTAAGTTGTCTTATTTTTATTATTATTTGACTAAAGACAATCACGTTTATTTTACTTTTAGATTTCAATTTTAAATGGGCACAATAAAATAATTATAAAGTTTCGAATTAAACCAATAAAACCAGTGATTTGTATTAATATTGTTTTCACTTCTGTCGGCAGTTTCTCGACTGCTTTCTTTGCATTCTTTTAATAATAAGACCGTGTAAGTGTTTTTGTTTTATTTGATGTGTAACAGTGTGCAAGTGTTTGTGTAATATATGACGAAGAGAAACCTGAAAAGAAATTTAGTAAACTTATCTAAAATAGTTATTGCGGTGAAAACCTTTAAAGTCAAATACATTAAAATAATTTTCTGATTGGACTATTTTTATACAGTATAATTCATGAATCTAAAAAAAAATATTAACCTATAATTTATTTTATTTGTATAAGAAATTGTTTGCTTGGAAACATGGGTCCGTGATTAGATCTTATACTCGATGCTTCGTGGTTAAGGGTTAAGAGTTGTTGTAAAGATTCGGCACGTGTTGCAAAGAGGATGTAAGATCATTCACAAACATTTGGCATACAATTAACATATGTTCCTTTAATGCTTAGATTTAGAACTTTTTTAATCAATTAGCATTTCATTCATTAAACATAGTGATACTTCGTTTGTTCGAATTATAATTTATAGCAATCTTGTTTCCACTAATAAGCAGATTAAAAACACATATAAAATTTGGTACCTTTTTGCAATATTCACAACCTGTTTTTACTTCCGACCGTTAAATTTGTTTCCACAAAACAAATATCAACGTTTACTTTTAACCCCGCAAGCAAAATATTGGTGTTATAAGTTAATATAACGTGTGTATCCGTGTGACTGTGTATCTGTTTGCGGCATCGTAGCTCCCAAACAGATGAACCGATTTTGATTTAGGGTTTTTTGTTTGAATCGGACTTGATCGAGAGTGTTCTTAGCTATAATTGAAGAAAATCTGTTCATCAAACGGATTTTAAACGAAAGATCATCAGCTCTTTTTAGTCGATTTGTTCTTTTAGTTTTTAATTTATGGTTATATGAACAACAGGACCAAGTCAGTATTTTTGTGTTTATTTCTATCAACAATTATCAAGTTTTAAAATTAATTTATTGAACAGCGATTTGTTTTAATAATATATTTTACTAGAAATATTTTTACAATTTTTTTAAATTACTAAGAGAGACCTCAAAACAACAGAAAAATATCCAATAACATTTATCTAAAGGTACATTCCGCAAATGAGAACAGCAGCTGATAGTGGCAAAATTAATTAAAACTTATATTCTGTATTTTTACGACTTTACACTTTTCCTCTAAGTGCTACAGTTTAAAGTTATATGTGTTTATAAAAGTAAGTCTTAGGCGTTTTCTGTTCGTAATTTGCAATTGGTTTAATCACTTTGCAAAATTAGTACTGTACTATGGAATAAACTTCTTTGACATTTCTAATTATTACTGTTTATAAATAATTGTCTGTCATTAAAATTATATTAAAACTTTTAACGGTAAATTGTGTATCATTTTAGACCCACAGCTTTCGTTCCTCAAAACTAAAAAAACATAAGTTTACGAAGTCCAAGACCTAGAGTTAAGTCTATATATTACCTTATTATAAAACTGTAAAATATGACCCCAAAAAAATAGAATCTTTTTTCAATACAAGCTGACAGAAATACACAACTAATTAGAGTGTACCCTTAATCCAAATACTTCGCAGATGCTGGCAACTTGTGTATGGTTATATATTAGAGTTATAATTAAACCATACAAACACATTTTATCTGTCAGACATATCTAATGTATAAAGAAATATATTTCATTTTGGTATTTGGAACTCTAACTTTAAATTGATCAGTGTAAAGATAGTTATTACAGAGATATTACGAACTGCCTTAAAGTTATTAGAAAATGATATCCTGCAACGTAATCTAGGTACTTACTCCTCCATTTTGCGAACATCGATCGTTCCCTTATATTTCCCCGGAGTTCTGTTTTGATCACTCCCAAACCATAAACGATATATCCATCGTCAACTTTTACAACAGCTTCATATTTTTTTATATTACCGTATCCGCGCATTAAGAAAAGCTATATCGCACATTTTGTTCTATATAGCCTAAGTGTACGATTTATGTGTACAAATAGTTTCAGCAGCATGCATGAATGATCTCACTTTATCTTCCAAGAGTATTCTTTGGTGATTGCGAGCAACTTGTCTATCCATCGGTTTTGTTTTATATATAAGAACTACATTAGACGTATGCCAAGATATTGACTATTTTGATGGCACATTTGAAGTAAGATAATGAAAGCTGTCTGATAACGTGAAAGTTTAGGAATTGTGGGTTAAGCAATAATTTATGTTTATAGAATTATTGCAGTTGAATCATCTACATAAAATGTAAAATAAAACTTACACTGAGTTTCTGAAATGGCAGATTAATAGTTAATGTTGTATTACTACGAAGGTAATGCACAGTTTGAGTTGAACTAATACAGAATTAGGTAGTTAAGTATTCAATTGCAACTATGTAAATTTATTTTACAATTATATTTAAGTTTAAGTTACCGTAGTTTGTATGAACATTAGTACATACAGAATTAGTATTCTGATCTCCTATTTAGACTGTTTAAAGACTAACTAAAACTCAAAATATGCTAACATTTAAACAACAAAAGAGGCAGTTTATTTCCACAAAGTTAATTCTATTTAAGTTTCTGATTAAATTTACTGTTTCCTTGGTTTTAATTTTGTGAAACATCTCGTACTGCGCTAACCGTAACCATGACAACTAGACTCTGTTGTTTGACCATATGACTTAAAGTTGCCTCCACATCTCACCGCTCGTAGAAGCAATGAAACACTGCTTTCTCGTCTGAGATAAACTAACATATATTGAAACTTAAATGTCTTCCTTTGCAATTTACTTTGACCTAATCCAATAATGCAGTTACTTTTTGTGTTAATTTCAGTTTAGGACGAAGCCTAAGATCCGATGTATTATTCTGCCATAATCTATTCTAATAACAAAAACTATTCTCCTTGATATTGTACAACATCATTTTCAGAAGATGATCCAATAAAGTTATTGAAATATAAAATGTGTACTCACGTGCAAAAATAATACCTACTTATGATCAAAATTTATTTGTAGAAACATCTGGAGATTTCTCGTCCCTCTGGGCGTTTATTACACAACTATTAAACTCAAAAAAAGGACCCTTTTATAATTATAAATATTTATTTGTATTTAACTTGTTCACAAATACTTCTCCAAAATAAATTGTTAGTGTCTCCTCCAAAATAAAGTATTTAAATTGTATTACCTTATTTAAGTCTTCCATGACGAACATTCCTATTGAACGGTTTAAAATAATAGGAGTTCACAACAGTTAAAAATCTTTTATTAAACGCATATATGATTTATTTAGCAATTCTGCCAAAACTCCAACAATTCTAAACTTATTTATTTTTCAATTGTGTTCCGATCACGTCCAAACGTTAAATGATAGTTCCGACACGGCATTTGTACACAAGAGTTTAAGTTGGCACTTTACTCTACAAATAACTTTACAAAGTTGCTTAAACAGGTTGTAACTAGACATAATAATTACATTTAATGAGTCTTGATATTTTTGATAATTTGGTGTAACTAAAATATAATATTTGTACTTCTAGCCTCCAAGATTGTATATAATATTTGTACTTCTAGACTCCAAGATTGTATATAATATTAAAATTTGTTTATTACCTTATATGGTCTGTAACTGTAAACAATTGGGGAATCCATTTAGTTCATGGGTTACATTATTTGTTAATTTCTTAACAGTTAATTGTATGTTTATTTATTCTAAAAAAACAAGTATTTTGAAACAGGTGCAATGGAATTTGATGGCAACGTAAATAAAGAAAAGTGAAAAGGTCTACTAAGCCAGTTGAATAAAAATTACTGAATAATTTTACTAGAATAACAAATATCGTAAACAAGTTTTAGTTATATATTTAAACTCTTCGGCTCATGGAAACACTATCCCCCTGCATAAATAAAAAAAAGTAATGTGTGCTGTCAGGAACAAAGTTCATCACGCCTTTTCTTCAATCATTTTACCAGCCTAAACGGCAGCATACACACATAATTTTAATCTTTCAATTGCCGTTTATTATTAAATTGTTTTTATACAAACATTTACTGTTTCCTTACGTTTAATGTTATTATAATAAAGTTTTAGAATTAATTATAACATCAAAGCTTTTATGGCAAACACAGTAAAATATCTATTCAGTGTAAATACATTCAATAAACATAAAATGTAGGCTCATCAGTCCAGGCCTGACCTAAAATTATTGTATGTATGTTTAATTTATTTTAACTGTCTGGCAACATACATACAATAAGTTTAGGTTAGGCCTAGACTTAAAATTACTTTCTATGCCTAAGCTAAAATTATTGTACGAATGTTGCCGTTAAGGCAGATAAAATAAATTAAACATTCATACAATAACTTTAGGTTAGGCCTAGACCTGAAAACCGAACATTTTATGTTTATTGAATGTATTTCAGCGCTTGACGGAACTACGCCGGACGGAACCGATCGTCTCTTAATTTAAATTGATGACACAAAACGCATGTTTCTTGAATGTATTTACATTCATTTCCATAACAACCAATTTGGTAACGCTTTTTCGTTACTCGTATTTTATATTTGTCATTGCCATAGCAACCAATTTTTTTCGTTACGCATTACATTTTCTATTTATTAACTCCTACCGCAACCCGCGTTAAGGAACTTCGTTCACAAGAGCGATTGAATGTGAAGCTTCCTAGATATACAGGGTGATTGGCAGTCAGTGTGAAAAATTTCAAGGCGTTTTTATGTATGAAAATTGCAACAAAAATACTCAATTGGGACAGTTATATCTCACACCCCCTTAATAGAAGCAGCAATTTTTAGATTTTTTCCAATTTCTTGACATTGCCTATAAAAATCTCATTTTTCTCAACTTTTACTAAACTTATTGCCATTTTTTATGGACGTTTTTGGAAAGTACATACAATTTTCTATCAGAATAAGTATAGTTTGCCACATTCAAGCCCTCTTAAAGCCTTGTAAAATCTAATAGAAAACATATTTTGGAAAATTAAGAAAAAGGGCGCTACAACTTACTTAAGAAATGTTTCTTATGCGTCATACTGCAAACTGTCAAATATTACAAAAAACCTCCCCACATCTTAAGCTTTAAAATGGTATACTAGAAGTGACCTTTCCTATTCTTCTAAGGGGCGGCAATGGGCGTTAAACATAATTACTTACCTGTTTATGATGAAATACTAATAGCAATAATAATAGGGTAGCTGGCCTTCGGAGTCAGACTTTGCAGGTTCGATTTCGGCTGCCGGCACTGATAAGAGCAGTACCCCATGTTACTAATGCCGAAGGGGTACGTCAGCTGTCTTTTGCCCATGGCGAAAGGCAACTGAGGTTTTAATAAAAAAAAACAATAGCAAATTAATTTATTTGTAATTTAAATTTATTCTATTAAAAGTTTTAAAACATAGAAAGTATATACATTTCGACTGAAAACACACAAAAAAAGGCACTAGTCATGAAAAATCTGAACCTTTATTAACTTAAAAGTCTTGTTCAAACTGCCTGCCTTCACGTCTGATGCATGATTGTGATCTTTTTCTCATTGCAGCAACTGTAACTTTAAAAGGCAATGCTTCTCTCAACTAAGCTACTACTGTTAATCGGTTTCTCAGCTCTTCTTTACTGTCTACAGCTGTAGTGTTCACTTCTCTTTTTAGAAACCCCCAAACAAAGAAGTCCATGGGCGTAAGATCGAGAGATCTATCTGGCCACGTGACGGCTCCGCCTTGTCCAATCCACGTAGGGTGGTTGAGAGTAAGCCAATCTCTTATCTCGTTAGTAAATGGGGAGAAGCGCCATCTTGTTGAAATATCATATTATCTCTTTGATTTTGATTTAGTACATCTAAGGTAGGTAGGGTGTGCTGCAAGAAGTCTAAGTAAATTCGTCCATTTAATGTGTCTTTAAAGATATGTGGGCCAATTAATTGGTCCCCTATGACTCCAGCCCAGACATTAACTCGGAAACGTCTTTGAAATGCCCTTTCCTTTGTAGCTCTAGGGTTTTGTTCTGACCAGTGATGCATGTTATGACAATTAAAAAAAAACTTCCTCTCTAGTAAACAACGATTCATCGGTCCACAAAATCTGTTTAAAGAAACCATACGGCTTCATGTCACTACCGGGAAAACTGAACTCTTGGGCCAAAGTCAGTTTCTTCTAAAGCTTGAACAGGATGCAAATGAAATGCATGGACTTTTTTTTAAGACATCCCAAACTTTCCAATTAGAAATGCCAATATCTCTAGCAACGTCTCTAGTACTTACTACTGGATCGTTGTGAACAGCATCAATTCACTACCCCATATGCAGCACCTATTTCATTATGCTGTTTGTGTACGGAACAAAATTCTACAAGCCGCTGATGCAATCTTGAGAACATTCTTGTACAAGGAATCCGGCGATTCGGGAAACGACGTTTATATTCCCTTCTGGCGGCAAAAGCATTATCATCACAAACCCCATACACGAAGTTCATATCAGCATATTTTTGTGATGCGTAGGTTTCCATGTAGCTTTAACTTAACTGAGGTATGCTTTCAGGAGCAATCCAATTAAACTAATTTGTTTGTACTAACAGTTTGTTAGGATTATGAAAAATGTAGATAACTGAGATAAGATAAAAGAATGAAAATAGTTTCATCGGAGAGGAAATGTTAAAACGAAGATAGGGTATTTATTATAATTATTTCATCACAAACAGGTCAATAATTATGTTTAACGCCCATTGCCGCCCCTTAGGCGAATAGAAAAGGTCACGTCTAGTATACCATTTTAAAGCTTAAGATGTGGGAAAGTTTTTTGTAATATTTGACAGTTTGTAGTCTAACGCATAAGAACAATTTCTTAAATAAGTTGTAGCGCCCTTTTTATTAATTTTCAAAAATAGTCTATATTTTTCAAGTAGCTTTTACAAGACTTTAAGAGGGCTTGACTGTGGCAAACTATACTTATTCTGATAGAAAATTGTATGTACTTTCCAAAAACGTCATAAAAAGTGGCAATAAGTTTGGCAAAAGTTGAGAAAAATGAGATTTTCAAGGGCAATGTCAAGAAATTTGAAAAAATCGAAAAATGGCTGTTTCTGGAAGGGGATGTGAGATAGGACTCTCCAAATAGCGTAGTTTTGTTGCAATTTGCATGCATAAATACGCCTTGAAATTTTTCACACTGACTACCAATCACCCTGTATAACCATGCAAACGCTTAATATTGCAATTTCAAATTGTTTTATTTCAAAACAAATATTATATTCAATCAATTTGTTCCTCTTTCTAAGCTTTATAAAACATCAATAGTCTTTGGAATCCGAAAATTATAAATCGTAAATGGTAGATTCAGTCCATTGCTACAATTAGGTCAGCCATAAACTACGTTCAATAGAAACACTATTGCATGAGCAACCTATTAACAACAACGATTCAACGTAAGTATTATAAAAGTCGGAAAGGATAAATTATTATTATTACTTCCTTTTCAGCTCAATTTCAAGAAAATATTTACGGTAATAGTGTTATTTGGATAACTTAAGATTTATACGTAATTATACTCAACTTAAAAATATTCTATCGAAATTGGAAAATACAGTTAATACTTTATTTTAAAACAAAGTTTATCTAGGATATAGGAAGGTGTGGTCGTAATTACTTTAGTATTTTTTACCACGGCAACTGGCTAACGCAATAGCTAATACAATTAAAAGTTAATCTGCCTGTCCTTGACCTATATAAATGTTTTCAAAATATAACTTAAAACTCATTTTCGAGTACAAGTATCCAAGTCACCGTTATAATTAATAAGTTATCAAGTACTTACTGACACCGTCTGTGACTTCTATATTTTATAGACTTATAACAATACCCCTTGATAAAAATGCTTTCGGTGATAAGTTAAACAAAAGAAGGTACATTGCAAGAGCCAAAGCCAATTTTTATAAAAGTGTTTTAATCGTCGTTTTATTGAAGAAACATTTAAATCAAAATAAAAACCTAACAAAAGCCAAAACCAAAAAACTCTATGTTTCGACTAAATATGGCACGGTTTTTTCTAATATACTAACAAATACACTAAATAATGTGAATATAAATAAGAGCAGAAATAACATAAGTAATATACTCCAACCGAAAACTGTAAGGAAGGCTGAAACAAACACTGGACTCTATAAAATAACTTGTGTAGAGTGGGATTGTTATTAAATAGGACAAACCGGTAGGCAGTTTGGGAAGGGTTTTAAGGGACATTTACCCAACTGGAAAGTCATCAACATGAAATCCAATTGATAATAACCATAAGTATGTGGATTTTGATACTAATTTTACACCCTTACAGATATGTAAACAAGGCAAATACATGGACGTGATCGAGTTTACATTTAAGTTAAATAAACACGAACTTTTGAACGAAAACTAAACTTTCAGTCAAATTAGTTGTATGACGCCGTGATGAGTATCCAAGATGAAGAAGTAAATAAGTGGGGTTAACATCCATTCTGTAGTCGTCAAGGTGCGCAGCCGCTGAATGTTGTGTAATGTACATGTTTTTAGTGTTTAATGTTTGACGACCTAAAAAATGAGAGGTATTATCTGATGATGGTACATAAGCCCTGAATCGCGTAAAAGGAAAACATATAGAAGTCACAGATGGTGGACAGTAAGTACTTGGTAACTTATTAAACGCAGATTTGTTTTTATATTAGGGTTTGGCCTTTTTTGTAGGATAATATGTTTCAGTTTAAAAACTATAAAGTATTTAAAACCATGGTTTAAGATATGTGATGATATACCAATCTCTGGGTGCATTTACTAAATATGAATTGTAAAAATGACTTTTAAACACAAATATAAACCAAATCGTCTGTTTTAAATTGTATATTTAAACATACCATATGTTTTTGTTTATAAGTACTGTAAGTACTTCTTCCCAAATAATAATAATCTAATAATACCTATCTAGCTTTTTAAGGCGAAATTGGGTCATTGGATCGTCTCATCCTGTTAACCTCGAATTACAAAATGAATAAATACCTAAAAATGAACACTATAAACAATAATTAAAAAACTATAAAATGATAAACACTTCTAAAACGTAATGTAGGCCTACACAACTGAGATAGCTAAAATGTACACATTTATCTTCTAAGTAAAATTAAATTAAACTTTAGTATTATTATTATTATTTAGGGGATTTATGTGATCCACCACCGGGACCCACTGCACCTAAACCATAAGGTCCTCTGTGCCCCATGTCCAGGCAGCAGTTCACATCAAACGCGCCCTTTTTGCGAAACGAAGGAGTACGTGGGGGCCTTCCTCTCGTATATGACTGGTGTCAGGGTATCCTTGTCCCAGATATTTCTGCCTCATTGATACGAGGGAATCACATTCGCATAGAACGTGGAAAGAAGTTTCCTCCTTATCTCCACACCTTCGACATAATGGGTTGTTCTCCAGCCCCATTAGGTGGAGGTGCCTCCTCAGAGAGTTGTGTCCCGTCAGTACACCGACCAACAATCTCACTTCCGGCCTGCCAAGACCCAGCAGTGTTCTGCTTAGGTTTCCATCCAGGCCTTCAATGAAGTCGTGTGCCTGTCTCTGACCTCTTACCGTCTCTCTCCATCCACGCAAGTGTCCTGATTGAACATTTTTTCTTACACTTTCTTTCCCATGGCCTCTTGATATTCCTATAATTGGTTCTGGGCCCATCGGAGGAGTTTCTGCTCCTCTCTTAGCCAGTTTATCTGCTATTTCATTCCCTTCCACTCCTTCATGTCCAGGGACCCAAACAAGTCTTACTTGCCTACTGCTTGACAACTTATCCAGCAGTAATTGGCATTCCTAGACAAGTTTTGATGTTGTTTTTGTAGCTATAATGGCCTTTATAGCCGCCTGACTATCAGAACATCTGTGCTCATGCTTCCTGATTCCAGTATTCGTTTTACGCATGCAAGTATTGCGTATACCTCCGTTTGGAAGAAAGTAGATAATAGTCCCAGCGACATAGAGTATCTTCCCTGGGTGTACGGTCCTTTATGCATGTACATTCCGGCTCCCGTACCTTTGTCTGTTTTAGACCCGCCCGTGAACCAGATTTGTCCATTTCCAAGATCTACTTGTTTCCGTAGCCACTCTTCCCGAGCCGGAAAAATAGCCTCCAATTTGCTATTGAAATTATACTTAGGAGTCATGTAGTCCGTACCGGCTTGCAGCATCGGATCCCACTCCAGTATCTTGTTCAGACACTCATCGTGTCAATTTCTTGCAAGAGATGTTGACCAACTCCCTCCTGTGTTCAATCTCATTGCGGCCTTACTAGCCTCCCCCTGTACCATGAGGTCCAGAGGTGGGAGGTCCAACAGGATTTCCATGGCCGCTGTGGGGGTAGTTGTCAAGGCCCCCGTAATTCCAAGGCAGGCCATCCGCTGTACTTTATTAAGTTCTCTTTTTGCCCATTCCTTCCTGGTAGCAGGCCACCAGACTATAGAGGCAAAAGTTAGAGACTTAGGTCTTATTATAGTAACATAGAGCCAGTTCATCATCTGGGGCCGAAGCCCCCATGAGGTTCCAATCGATCTCCTGCATGCCCAGAAAGAGTTACACGCTTTTGCTGCCTTTCTTCTTATGTGTTCACTCCAGATCAGCTTTGTGTCTAGGGTGACACCTAAGTATTTTGTTGTTTCGGAGCATGTAAGTCTTTGTCTCAGTAGACTGGGCATGTACAGACCATCCGTCCGACGTTTCCTAGTAAAGAGAATGAGATCTGTTTCCCTGGGTTTACAGCTAGACCCATTCTCTCACACCAGCGTTCCAACCATTTGAGTGAGCTTTGGACGAGGTCAGATACAGTCCCTGGGAATTTGCCTATTCCCAGAATGCATATGTCGTCCGCATAACCTTGGGTATAAACTCCTCTCTCATTTAGTCCCACAAGCAGATCATCCACTACCATAGACCATAAGAGAGGTGATAGAACGCCCCCTTGGGGGCATCCACGCGCAACCTCAATTCTAATTTCACTACTGTTTAATTGTGAGATCGCCATTCTATTTTCGAGATAAACTTTTATCCAGCGGGTGATAGTGTGCTCTACCCACCGCTTGATTAATGCGTCTGTCATGGATTTGAAGGAGGTATTGTTAAACGCCCCTTCGATATCCACAAAAACTCCCATCGCAAGTTCTTTCTGCTCCAGCACCTTTTCCACCCTGGCTACCAGTTGGTGGAGTGCTGTTTCGACAGATTTGCCTGCAATGTATGCATGTTGATTTTTATGAAAAGGATTTGCAGCCACTGCTCCATCCCTTATGTATCAGTCTTTCCAACGTTTCTTTTGGATTACTATAAGACCCCCCCCCCCCTTTAGGGATATAAACTACTTTCGCTAATCTCCATGACCTAGGTATGTGTCCTAGAGCAAGAGATGCCCTGAATACTTTTATTAGCCATGGCACCAGCTTATCTCCGCCCCTCTGAAGAAGAGCTGGGAATATTCCATCTGGTCCTGCACTTTTAAAAGGGTCAAAGGACTTTATTACCCATTTGACCCTGTTAACAGTTATTATTTTCTTTGCCATTTCCCAGTCAACCTTCCCTGTCACATCCGGGATGTTTTCTTCCCGCAATGTCACAGTTTTAGCGGATCCTGGGAAGTGTGTTGTTGATAGATACCTCAGGGTATCTTCTTCCGTTTCCATCATTTCCCCTGATAGAAGCTTGAGGGGACCGAGTCTTCCAACCGGGTCTCTGACAAGTACTTTTTGAAGTTTTGAGAGTTCCGAGATGGTCTCAATGCCATTGCAAAAGGTCCTCCAAGAGGATCTAGATGCCCTCCGAACTTCTAGTCTGTAATTACGTTGCCTTTGCCTAAACTCCTCCCAGTCTCCAGGGTTATCAGACCGCTTGGCCTTGTTAAAGCTTTTTCGAGTCTGCCTACGGTGGGATTCCAGAGTCTGGTTCCACCGCAGTCCCCGAACCTGGGGTTGAGCTTTGAGCATGCAGCAATTCCTCTCATAAGAGTTTGTTAAAGCTTCCTGTAGATGGCCTACAGTTAGCTCAAGGTCTACATGATTGCGAATGGTCTGGATAGGACCATAATTTAACTTTGCCTCCAGGCTTTCTTTAAAGGAATCCCAATCCGTCTGTCTTGGGTTCCTTATAAGCCTGCTCTCTGTCTCAGCCCTGCCTATTTTAAACTGAATGCGCCTGTGATCAGAGAGTGTTGGTTCCGTGGAAACTTGCCACCCATTCACTCTTCCAAAAAGTGTGGAGGAGCAAATCGTTATGTCTATGACCTCCTTCCTCAGCCTATTTTGGAAGGTGTGGTCATTCCCAGTATTTAGAACCATAAGATTGGTTCCGCTTAAGTAATTGAGGAGGGCCTCCCCTCTAGCGTTGGTGTTGGTACTACCCCATATCACATGATGTGAATTGGAGTCGCACCCCACCACCACCGGAATGACCTTCTTGTTACATTCTAATATTAGTTTTTCCATCTCCTCTGATGGATTATGATGATTTATATCATATGGAAAATAAGCCGAACAAAGAACTACTTCCCTCATGACGTCATCTATCTTAATCTTAACTTTAACTGCCACTAGGTCATCGGAAAGGAAACCCGCCACCGGCCATGACTCCAACCCTTTTACCATGACCGCCGCCCTTGGTCTTCCTTCCCCGCCACCACCATACAACATATAACCAGTTACGTTTAACCCTTTTATGTTGCCTCCATACAGCCAAGGTTCCTGTATGAGAGCAACATGTACATTAGTCTCAACTAAACAATGAGAAATCAGCCGTGAGGCCGCTATACTATGTTGTAAGTTAGCCTGAATAAAACTAATTTCACTCACCTGCTTGTTCTTGTGAGGTCCAGCGATGATCTTCTTTTCCCCTGAAGCCAGGGGGTGGTCTGTTACTATAAAGGGAGCGACGGGACCACCAACCACCATTGAATGCTCCCCTCCTACTGCTTCTCTCCTTCTTTATCTTCCTCCTTCATATGTTTCTCTCCCAGCGGTGTAAATGCTGCCTGAGCGAACCCATAGAAAGTTTTCCATTTGTAAGTGTTCTCCAGTACTCCAGCACTGATGGAGTCGATGCTGAGCACAAGGCGGACACCCTTCATTCCGTCCTCCTTGCGCTCGAAGACCCTCCAGCCCTTGGTATTTAGGCCTTCGTTCCTTCCCAAGGGCTTAATTTATACTGTACAGAAACAAATTTCTAAAACTCTTCCTTTTCGAGATATTAGCAATTTTATGTCGATTTATATCAACAAGTTTAGGGACGCCATTTTGTTTTGGGTGGTCCGATTTTTATTTTCTTTATGTCATCTTCCTAGTCTTATATAGACCTTTAAAATGAGGTATCACACGACCATACTTCCCATTTAAAAATGTTGAGTTGCCCCCTAAATCACCCATTTTTAGGGGACACTCAAAATTTCCGATTGCTTCAAAAGATACTTTGGGTTAAGTTAGTATCGTTCCCCAAAGGATATTTGTTTGTTTTAACAAACACAAAGATTAAAAGGGAGGGGGCGGACTTTTTTTACAGACAGTATACACACTTACACTCTCGCCCTCACACTCATTCAAGTACACCATTCAAAATACCCAAAAACCACCCGAGTGCCCGAAACTACCCACAACGGTCGCAAAACCCACATGCTGTCATAGTTGACAGCTTATCTGAAGCTAAAGAGAGACTTTATAAACAAAATATATTGATTTAATTTTTAATAAATTTTGTGTGGGAACGAAATGGTGAATGTATGTTTACACCGGGATTGATTACAGAAGATATATTGTAGTGTTTAAGAATAAGCTTGTATAATAAAACCGCCGCGCTATTATATACCAATTTTTCAACAGTTATGGTTGAGGGTTGCAGGAGAGGGGAGAGGCAATGTTGGGGGGGGGGGGCTTTCCGGCCATTTCCAACACTTTGTTTCAAAATGTTATAGTACATTCGTTGAAAGCTGGTCTCGAAAAATCCATCGTATTCGGACGGACTGTACGATAGTTCCGCTTCGTTATGTTCGCGGTCGAAACGTATTCTCGGAACAACGGATTATCGGGACGATTTCCGCAGTATTTATTTTAATAAGTTCCCTAAAGAGCTGTTTAAGTCTGTGCGAAATTCTCCTCCTTTACGATTTTGTTTAATGACAAAAAACAGGTCTCGTAAACGCTTATTGGCCTCTCTAGAGAAACCTTTCTGTCAGATAGCGAGGCATTAGAGTGAGCACAATAGCGTGCAATAACAACATTTGAAATTAAAATTTGTTTATAATATTTTCTAACGTAATAGTTACGTGATCATCATAATATAATATAATTTGTTAAATAAATTATGCTGTTTACTTTTTGAGGAGCATGAATAGTTTCATATTTTATGTCTTTAAAGAAAATAAATTATTCAGGTTGTCATATTAAATCCATACCTTTAATTTTATAATAAACTAGCTGACCCGTACGGCGTTGCCCGTGGTGGTTGGGATTTTCAGTCTTTTTAACGTAATTGTATTCTTTTTAAGTGTTCAGTCAGTGAGTGGTATTTGGGTTTTATATATATAGATCTTAAATAATAAAAGCACTATTGTCATAATAATAAAACATCTGAAATTATGATTTTAGTAACTTTGATCCTCCCCAAACCCCTCCTAAAATTTCGAAATTTGTCATACCCTTTCTTAGTGAGCACCTATGACCCTAGAGGAAGCTACATACCAAATTTCTTTCCAACCCGTTCGGTAGTTTTGAAGAAATCGTGATTTAATAACATTAATCCCCCCAAACCCCCCTAAAACTTCGAATTTTTTAAAACCCTTTTTCAGTGAACACTTCCCAAGAGGAAGCTACATACCAAATTTAATTCCAATCCGTTCGGTAGTTTTGAAGAAATCGTGATTTAATAACTTTGATCCCCCAAATCCCCCTAAAGTTTCCAATTTTTTCAAACCCTTTCTTAGTAAGCACCTATGCTCCTAGAGGAAGCTACATACCAAATTTCATTCCAATCTGTTCGGTAGTTTTGAAGAAATCGTTTTTCAATAACTTTAGTCCCCCCAAACCCCCCTAAAATTTGGAATTTTTTCAAACCCTTTCTTAGTGAGCACCTATGGCCCTAGAGGAAGCTGCATACCAAATTTCATTTATATCCGTTCAGTAGATTTTTAGTAATCGTGATGAGTGAGTGAGTGGTATTTCGCTTTTATATATATATAGATACACTATTGTAAGTTTGCAAAATACTACATATTATAATGATATCATGACATCACACGACATATTATATTAATAATCTGCTAAATAAATAAAACGTTCGTTAGAAATAACTCACTGTGTATCTAGCGCAACTGTTACTTTAACACACTGCTTGATAAATAAAGCCTTGCTTTGTACAAACAGAAACTTACATTTCGAGACAAAATTAGCTGTAAATTTTTTAATAGAGTTTACTTTAGAGTAGAAGATTAAAAGAAACTACTGTTTAAAGTTAAAAGGCCACTAATGTCTTCTCTTCTGTCTCTTAGAGTATAACCAATAGCTTACTTACTACGGTGTGCATTAAATTCAAACCCGGGGTAAGTGAAAAGTAAACGCAATTTATTAAATTGCTTATACAAAATTGTTTAACCCTACAACTTTCCATATTAGTCTTTTGCAACGCCAAGCCATTTCGGTGCGTGTGCAAGTATATTTTATAGTATATCACTAGTTACATCCTTTACTTACTAGGCTATTCTTTGTACACTGGACAGATCACAATCACTTCCCTAAACTAATGTGAATGAAAGATAACACATTTACACTATACACTGTAACTCCCTTCCGTGAATGCACCCTCTGCATTGAAACAAAAAAGCGTTTTAATTTGTTTTTAAATCATCAGGCTTCTGTATCCCTTGAGCCTTGTTGTTTAAACGGTAAGCTAATTAGTAAAGCGCTTATTCCATGAGGAATAAAACACTCTTGATTTAAATGAATTATACGTTTAGCGAACTAGAAATGTTTTTGTATAAAATACCTATATATTTTTTTTAAATATCACGCGTTTTTCATAAATGTACAGCAATTAGTTTTTATTGTCTAAAGAGTATTTGTATTGTAATTTAAACCTTTGTTTTTGCTGGTTGAAAGGAATTTTACTTTACATCATCAATTATACAGAGTGTTCAGAACTCTCTACAAATTCTTTTACGTATTTTTTCTGAGCCAAAGATAACCCACAATATTATGTTTAAAATTTTTTAAATAGATTTTCAAGCAGTCGCCATTTAGTTTTTGCATTTTTTGTCAATTGATATAATTGACCAATTCATTTAAAACCCCGATTGGTATACCAAGTTAACAACTAGAAATAATTTTCCAACCATTCAATTCAATTCAAAACGGCGCCCAGTGAAGGGTTCAAACGCAGTTCATTGTAAAACGAAGTTAAATATTATTTGGGAGGTTGGCATTTTATGAGTTTATTAGCGAATTTCCATGTTAAAGATGAGCTATTGATGTGACTTTTATGGTGAGACCTAAAGTCAGCACCGATCATGGTCCCCAGAACACATTTTGGGGTGTCATTAAAAATTGTATATAAATATATGTATATATGTATTCGCACTCTAGATTTGGTACACACGTACCAACACACGTAGCCAACAAAATCCAACTACCAGAAGCACGTTATTTGACAGAAAGTAATTTTTTTAGAATTTTCGTTCTAGAATGAAATATTTTGGGCGTTTTATTTTAACAAATTTAGGAGAACATTTAGTTTTTTATATGACCTAATATCCCTTTGGGTTCCCTCAAAATCCATCTAAACGTAAAGTACCATAAACTACATGCCTATCAAGGGTATCATAAATACCCAAGGTATCTGGGTTACTAAGTTCAAATCCAAGTGGGGTCGAAGCGAGTTTTTAATTGCGAGCGGAATGAAGCAGGTAGTGAGCCGGAAATAAATTCTGCAATTAAAATATATTTCGTACGCGAAGCAAACTATTCAGCGCCTTCGAGAATAGACCAACTTCCCAAGTAGTTGGTTGGAACCCAAATACATTTAAACTTAATTTTGGAAATTCGCTGAACTCACGTCAGCTGTTCAGCTGGGTGATCAAATTATTGTACGTTGCAATTGTTTTCTAGTACTTCGATAACAGGTTTGTTTGATATTTTGAACAGCATTTATAATATATTGCGGTAGAGAGATTAAACTGCACCAAACTAGATTTGTTTTAGAGAAAACCATTTTAGGTTTTATTTTACAAGCGTAGGAAGGTGTGTGTTTTGTACAAGACTGTAACACCCGACAGACATAAAAATAAAAAGTACGTTTTTAAAGTAAACCTTTCCGATAGAATTTGGAATTCTGTAAACAAACAAATCAAAAGAAGGCGTATTTGCTTTGTAGAGTATTGGTGATTGTTTCTTTGTTATGGCGCCTTTTATGTTTGTACTTCAAAACAGTCTACGTGAAATGTGTACTTGATTTTACACAACACGTTTACAGCCCCTATACTTCTGCTTCACTTAATCCTAAATACTCTAAACGTTACTGCCAGGTCGTTCTTTTTTCATCATCACTTGTCTTTCCAGAATAATTAACTGGTATTTAAAACATTTTACTTAAAATGTCAGTTTTACAAAACAACTTTAAAACTGTTGTCGGGATTATTTAATAAACACTGAACAGAGGATTATATCAGGGTTCACAGTGTTTTATTAACAAAATATGCAAAGAAAGACAAAGCATTTGACAATAAACAGGACTGTTTATATACTTAGTAGTTACGATTCGAACTATAGGCTACACACAATGGAGGCGACTTAATTTGTTTAATGTAAACATTCATAAAACCTATTAACGTTTAAAATAAAATAAACAAATTTGGTTGGTTGTGATAATACATATACATATACATATATATATATTGTCAATCTTCTTTAGCCTAAAAGCTAACTGAGCTATCGGAAAAAACTTGAACGTACTTCTTACTGTTTGTAAATCCCACTTTAAATTTTAGTAAACCGGTCAATACAAATTATTGAACGAAAAACATTTTGCAATTAAACCTGGTAAATGATTTTAGCCATCTCAGTAAGAGCAGACTTTTAATAATAATTTTGGTACAACTAAAACAATTGTATCTTTAAAGCGTTTCAATTTAACCATACGCCAACAGTGTTTAAAATATAGTTTTTTAGTAAATTTCAGTAACTAGTAATTTTCTAATAATGTTTCCGTAAAAGATACGTTCTACCAATAGTTTGTATTCATTTCCCACTCTAGTTTCTGTATGCACCAACCCTACGTAATGACTTGATTTAAAAATTAAGCCATAATCCTTAGCAACAATAATTATGATAAAAAAAATATGTACTAGGTTTTTAAAACAGGCTAAAAGTTATAAAATAATATCTCCTAGCTTCATACGGATTTACAAACCACAACCGATTGTATTACAAATTAATGTTTGTAAATTGTCATTAAGTTCTGAGCTATGTTTAAAGTTTTAAGTCCCTAGGGAAGTTAGTTACCGAACAAACAGACAACAAAGCGAGGTAATAAAAACGTTATCAAAACTATACTTTTATGAACAACTGTTGGTAGGTAAACCAATTATATTTGTAAGAAACCAACTTTGTGAGAAAGAACACTTTTCATGGCATTTTTATTTGTAGTACAATTTTATTGCGCATCCAGGTGACTATAAACTCTATTGTGTAGGAATAAACCTAATCTCAAAGTAGTAAAATCTAGACTGAAATAAATTATAAACAGGACTAACTTGCTTCCTTTAGAAATAGTTTTATGTATTAAAAGCAATAAATTGTTTTTTAGTTTAAATAAAAATACACAAATTAGTGGAAACAATGACTAGTGTTAGGGTTTTCTTATTGATAAATCCATTCATGTTGAGTACTAGCAAAGGTTGTTACTTAAACGATTTCCTATTTCAACAAAATATATTGGAAAATGTCTTTGCGTAATAACTAGTCTCTCTAAAACATACAACCAAGATGGATGTCACAACATATTTCTGCTCTACCATCACATTCTAGATGATACTATAGTTGCCCACTAATTGTAGTTACAAATTTGCTGAAAATCATAATTAAACATTTTATTTTATTTTTAGGTAGTAAAGTAAGTTATTGTAGTTTCCATTCATAAAAAAACGTATTAATTAACTAAAAATCTATTAAACCTGTAGTCGCATTATACCAATGTACTAGACTTTGTTTGCTATATATGATTAACTACACTATGCTTCCTCAAAAGCCCGTCTCTTTACTTTGAGATAGACACTTTAACAAATTAAATAATAATTTCTGTTCAGGTTACATGTTAAGAACATTCTGTTTAGTTTTTAAAACCTTCAATGTTGTTGATTTAATTAATGTTTCAAATAGTTTTAGCATCAATTGGTTTCTATATTGGTATTTGTTCCTACAAACAGTAGCTTATATATAATACTTAATCTTTTGCTTAGAATAATAATTATTTTTGTTGTTAACGCAAACCAGTTTATTGCTTTAAATAACTGACTTCATAATTGTATTATGTATTTAATTTGATCATACATTACAGTTGCATCAATTGTTTCTAGAAACGCCAATGAATAAAATTGCATATTGTATGTATGAAATTAATTAAAATTCACAACATTTGTTCGTGCAATACAACGGCTATTTCTTCTCAAAATACGAAATAACAGAGGCTAGTAGGGAAATGTGTTGAGTCAATTCAGTAAACTACATTTAGTTTAGATGTGAAACGGAAATCAATCTACATTCGACACCGTGACAAATATTTGCTTTGTATTGGAACCACACTGTGAGATTATATTTGATCCCAGTCACAATGGATTCAATTTCATACAATGTCTGTATCGCGCCACTAGTCTCAGTAACTCTATTTCTATAAATACGTTTTTTATGTATACATACTATTTTTTAGTTTATTTAATAATTTCTTGATGTTATTTTTTTCATAATTTAATTAGATTTTCGGTGTAGGCCTACGTATAATTAAGATGGAAGATTGCATGTGTGAAACTGAAATAAATAATCACAGATTTGGCGGAGAGCGGATAAATTGGTGGAATGAAATTGGCGGTGCTGGCTTGCTGCAATGTTGTTTTGGTTGCACTGGTGAAGAGGGTGCAAGAGCAATGAGAACAACGGGGACACGAAGATTTTTACTTTCAAATGCTATGGTGTGTTTTGATTCCACGCCCAGTCCACGTTAAGCAGCCTACCACCCTGACAAATTGTGGTCGAGTTTTTTTACATAAATCTGACATTGACTTGTGCGGTGAGTGTGGGATATAATATATGGACAATTAAAAAAAGTAATTATGTGTCAGATGTGAAGTTAGTCATGGCAAGGCAACTAAAATTATTAAAAGGTTACAATATTGTTAAAACTTGAACTAAATTGTTGTCTTTAAATGTACAGGTTGCTGCCTAAGACTAACCATTCACTTATTTAAATATCGCATACTTTTTTTAATATCATAAAGAAGGAGTTCAAATATAATGCAGGGATTGTGACGATTTTAAGGATCAGCATTAATTACAGTTTTTTAAGTGGATGACGTATACTATTTCGGTAGTCTATTACAATGATAGTCGACCCGGTCCCTCATGCCCACTAGAACGCGTTCCAGCTTTCATGGAGGTCGGTAGAGGATTTAAATACATGTGAAATATGTAGGAAGTACTGTATTGATTGTTTGTGACACACACACACGCATATATAGTTCAAACTTGGCAAAAAAACTCAACAAACAGGTTTATGCCTACTACGCACACGGGAAAATCTACAAAAAATCGGTTGACTGGTTCTTAAGTTATTAACTAATAAACAGTAGAGATCTTTTCAGGCATCCGCTCTGAGACGGGAAAATTTGAATGGGAAGATTGAAACGATTAAAACGGAAAACTGGAACAAGAACATCGGGAAGTTAAAATTGAAACGGGAAAACCTGCATGAAATCAGTTGACTGGTACTTAAGTTATTAACTAATATACAGTAAAGATATTTTTCAGGCATCGGCTCAGAAACGGGAAAATTGTAACGGTAAGATTGAAATGAGAGAATTGAAACGGGAAGACTGGATCAAAAACATTGGGACGTTAAAATTAAAACGCTAAAATTAGACTGAAAGCTTTGAACGGAAAGATTTGAACGAGAAAATTGGAACTTGAAAACTGGAACAAAAACATTAAATCTGCATGAAATCGGTTGACTAATTCTCTAGTTATTAATTAATAGACAGTAGAGATCTTTTCAGGCACCGGCTTCCAGACGGTAAAATTGGAACGGGAAAATTGAAACGAAAGAATAGGAACGGGGCAACTAAAAAAAAATTGGGGCATTAAAATTGAAACGGGAAAATCTGCATGAAATCGGTTGACTAATTCTCAAGTTATTAACTAATAGACAGTAGAGATCTTTCCAGGCACCGGCTTCCAGACGGGAAAATTGGAACGGGAAGAATGAAACGAAAGAATAGGAACGGGACAACTGGAAAAAAAACAAACATTGGGACATTAAAACTGAAATGGGAAAATTCGAACTGAAAGATTTGTATTGACAGATTTGAACGAGAGAATTAAAACGGGGAAATTGGACCTTTAAAAATTAAAAGAAAAATTCGGACGGTAAATTTGGAACGGGAACATTGAAAAGGCTAAATTGCAACAGTAAAATTAGAACAGTAAAATTGTATAAAATAAAGTTTCTTCCCTACGCTAACCACACGCTATTAGTGTGGAAAATATGGTGGGTGTTAGAAAATTTTACTACTAACAGAGATACAAAAGTTGATGGTATTTATAAAAAGGTTTACTAACCCTGGTCTATTGCATTGAGGCAACGTATAAGTTAAAAAAAGTGAATAAAGGTGAGTGAGCGGTTTAGACAATTTTAAATAAAAAAAAACAAAGAAACAAAACATTTACACAAATAACAAATGGAAATCGACTACTATATGTTATCTTTAAATTGACATTGCAAACATAATAGTGCAGAAGCTATATTTAGTGTGACAACTGCCCTTATACAATTGAACAACATATACAAAAATATTTATTCACATATATTAAAGCTTAACACAAATAAATGAGTAGGGTAAAATAAGATATGAGTACCTCACTTGCGGATAATCCTAACATATATATCCTTACATATGTAAATAAATATAAGCTGGATATCTATACACGTAGGCAAGGGTATCATGAAGTAACGTTCTTGGGTTGGTTTCCTGCTTTAAAGAATAACATTAATCACAAGTAAGGCTACTTCAATGGTCGAGTTTTGAGCAATAATACATATAAAATACTCAATAAATCAACTTATGGCGACGCCGCTTTTAACCCTTAACGGATCAACATGGGTCTGACAGACCCGAGCGTTTGTTATTTTACGCGTAGTTCACCCCCCATTTCACCCACGGATTTGAAATTACCTGTAGTTTCACGTTTTGATCGACCCAAACCTGAAATGTAAATGTTTCCATTAAATATATATATATATATATACATAGCGGTTATGAAAAAAAGTTGTATTCGGGTCTGTCATACCCATGTTGACCCTGTACATAACTTATTCGAAAAACATAGTGATTTTGTTTATTCATCACAAACGAGCCAAAGATCTTCTTTACCTATTTTGAAGGAAAGAAAACGTTAGTTTCACATGTACCAAAAAATAAAAACAAAGTTGTTTTGGTACTGTCAACCATGCACAGGGACGATGCCGTGGACACTGAAACTGGGAAACCGAAAATTATCTTATCATATAACTTGACAAAAGGTGGAAGTGATACCTTTGATAAGCTGTGCAAGACCTACTCTACTGCAAGGAAAACTGCGAGATGGTTTTTACGTATGTGGTAAAACATGATAGACCAATCGGCTATAAATGCTTTGGTACTGTTTACTTTTGCAAATCCTGAGTGGATGTTTCTGGTAACATAAGAAGGCAGTTTTTGAAGAATCTTGCTTTAAAACTTTGCAAACTCCAACTGCAGTCACGTATGAATATTCCTCAACTACTCAATTTTGTGAAAAGTTCCATTAGTAAGGTTTTGAAACAAGACCCACATGACAACCAACCTGCAACCTCAGCTCAACTGCCCGCCCAACCTGCGAAGCGGAAGAGATGCCACGTATGCCCTAGTTCGAAAGACCGGAAGTAGAAGAATCACTGCAAAAAGTGCAGCCTGGTAGTCTGCAACGAACACTGAGCCAATATTTGCAGCAAATTTGAAGAAAAACTCTAAAAACCTTGTTTGTAAAATATATACCTTTGACGAAAAATTGAAATTTTGATAGTACATTTTGATGACATAATATTCTGTAGTTAATTTAGAATACTATATTAAAAGTTCAAATGATAAAAACTGTTTCATTTAGTTAAATAGGTTACTGATATACTGTCTACATACTTTTTATTAAATAAAAAGCAATAAAACTATGTTTTTTTCAATAATTTGTTACATACTCAAAAAACTATTTTTTAAGACTAATTTAGGTTTTTGTTCCCTCAAGACACAAAAAAGGTATATTAAAAAAATATATATTTCATTGTTTAGAAAACAAGCAAAGCTACCTCTTTATATAATAAAACTATCAATAATTGTGTTTAGCGGTTTTTTGGGATATTTTGTGCCGGGTCCGCCAGACCCATGTTGACGTGGTGAAGGACAACAAAATATGATGATCTTTTAAGGGTTAAGTATAAACCTAATTGAAGATACTTAGCTATGAACAGTATACTGCCAGGCAACGAGGGTTTGAGCCTTATTGTGGTTTAAGGTTGAATTTAAAATTCAAGTAACAACAAAGCTAGAAGAAGAAAATAGATAGAGACGTACATAACTTCGTTGAACTCCCATGATGTGGATGTCAGAGATACATACTTGAGGTATATACAGAGAATAATGTGTTTTCCATATTAATATTATAAAGACGTAAAATTTGTAAGTTTGTATTTATATAGGGGTAATCTCTGGAACTACTGAACCGATTGAAAAATAGTTTTACAAAATATAAAGCTACACTATCTCTGAGTAACATAGGCTATAATGTATTTTGATAGAAAACAATTTTTTTCAATATTTGTAAACTTAGAATGAACAAATTCTTAGGTTAGGCTTAGACTGATGAACCAACACACATATTTCTTGAAAGAATTTACATTCATTACCATATCATCCAGCAACCAATAATTGTTATTGAATAAAATAACAGATGAAACAGCTGTTTGCCCTAATATTTCCATTAACGGCTGATTTCTAACTTTGAAGCAATTATTTGTATTTCTAACTTTTAGGTTAGGTTTTTATTAAAGTATAGACCTGAGTCTTGCTAGTTCTTTTAACCTTACGAATTAATTTGATTTCAACATTTGAAATTATTTATTATTGAACATTATTTACCATCTTAGCTTTGGGGTTATTATTAATCCTACACCTTTATTATAAAGAAATCATAACATGATTATGTGTATAGAAGGTTCCAATGGGGTTGGCTTGCGGAGCACGCAGTGGTTTCCCTTAGCGTATTTATAATTCTGAACAAAGTCGTTTGCACGTAAATATAGGACTATATTATATTGATACGATTTTATTATAATATTTTGAGGAATCTAACGTGCTTAAGGTAAACTCTTTCACTGTTTTAGCTTAACTTGATATAGCCCTATTCTTCAGGAAAGTAATAACAATGTACAACAGTTGGAGCGAACCTGCCTGCAGCAAAGTTTGAGCGGAAGAGATAAATATGTTTCGAATCATATATAAATATAATAGCACCCAGCTGATATAAATCATTCATTTTACATTACTTCTGTCAAATGTTTTTCTTCCAAATTAGCAATATTTTTGAACTTCGAATGACTGTGCAAGAAACACCATAGGCTATATCAAATAACCATTTTCAGTTTATCAATACCATTATTACCACTTTTTTAGTAATATCTTTATAAAAAAAAGTGCAGGTACACTAAATAAAATAGAAAAATTAAATGTGTGTGGTCGTGGGACTCCCGTCAGGAACGGAGTTAATCATGATTTTTCTTCAATTATTTTACCAGCCTTTAGTGCAACATACATATATAATTATAATCTTTCAATTGCCGTTTGTTATTAGTTTGTTTTTTATACAAATATTTACTGTTTCCATACGTTTAATGTTATTGTAATACAGATGTAGAAATAATTATAACATCAAAGCTAAGATGATAAACACAGTTAAATTTTCATTCAGTAAATAAATTCAATAAACATAAAATGTTGGTTCATCAGTCTAGGCCTAACCTAAAATTATTGTTTGTAGTTAAATTTATTTTACCTGTCTTAAAAATAATACATGCAATAATTTTATTTTAGGCCTAGATTTAAAATTACTCTCTGGGCCTAACCTAAAATTATTTTATGCATGTTGCCGTTAAGGCAGGTAAAATAAATTAAATATACTCGCAATAATTTTAGGCTATTTCTAGACTGATGAACCAACATTTTATGTTTATTGAATGAAATTCAGTGCTTGACGATAATATCCGACTACGCCGGACGGAACGATCGTCTTTTAATTTAAATTGATGAACCAAATCAAATGTTTCTTAAATATATTTACACTTATTGCCATAGCAAACCAATTTGATAACGCTTTTTCGTTACTCGCATTTTCTATTACTGTCATTGCCATAGCAACCCATTAATATATTTTTTTTCGTTACGCATTACTTTTTCTATTTTGTTAACTCCTACCGCAATTTGCGTCAAGGAATTTCGTTCCAATAAGTAGTTCCATAATATATTAACTAATAATTATTTATTATTTGTATACAATACCAATTCTGAGCGGGTTTAGTAAATTGCACACAGATGGAAACACATAACATTTTCCTACAACAAGACACAAAGTAGAGAAGTAATGTGTTATTAAAAAGAAAAAGTACGATTGACAAAGGTAAATGTTAGCTCTCCATGTTATATTATTTCCAGATGAAATATTAGACAAAATGGCGGAGGTTGGGGGCTTCAGAGTTAATAAATGTCAGTGACATGAGACTCGGATAATATTATATTTGATCTCAGGCCTCTTTCACGTCCCGGCTCTCAAAGAAAACCGAATTAATTAAATTGATTCAATATTTTGTCTTGACATATTTGCGTAACAACGTATTTGTGATTGTGGACACATTGATTAATATGTTTGAAAGTAATGGCGAGTTATCTTTCTTGAAGTATTCGTTTCAATTATACCTTTATTATAAACAATTGGAAACCTCTGCGCGCTCCGAACGCCAACCCCGTTGGGTCCTTCCATACACATAATCAAGTGACGTTTTCTTCTTAATAAAGGTGTAGGATTAATAATAACCGCAAAGCATAGAAGGCAAATAGTGTTAAATGTCCAAATAAAAATAATTTCGTATATTTTAGTTTTTATTATAGTTTTATTTTTTTTGTGTTTAACGTCCTGCTGTTTTGCACGTAAGGCTAATGAAGACGGGACCTACAGTTTTACGTGGAATACGAACCACAGCCAACGATGTCTGTTAAGAAACCATTTAGAAAATTATTCGGGGTCAATGGTAATTGAACCCGGAACTTTTCCATTGATGGTTGCCATGACGATTGAAAAAGCATTGACGCCTTAACAACCAATGTACTTGTTCGACTTTACAAATTTATAAATGTTTGAAATATTTTAGGCTTTTATGAAATACTAAGGGAAACCATTGCGAGCTTCGCACGCCAACCCCGTTGGAACATTCTATACACATAATCATGTTATGTTATCTTTGTAATAAATGTGTAGGATTAATAATAACCCCAAAGCTAAGATGGTAAATAATGTTAAATGTTCAAATCAAATTAATTCGTATATTTTATAACAGCAGTTTTAATAAAGGTTCAAAAAACCGGCAAGGCTCAGGTCTACACTTTAATAAAAACATAACCTAAAAGTTAGAAATACAAATAGTTGCTTCAAAGTTTGAAATCATCTGTAAATTTAAATATGAGAGCAAATAGCTGTTTAATCTGTTATTTTATTTTATTGGTTGCTATGGTAATACATGTAAATCATGTGTTGGTTCTTTAGTCTAGGAATGATTTTTTCCGGCTAAATTTACAAATATTGAAATAAAAATGTTTTTATTGAAATGAATTATAGCCTATATTACTCAGATGTAGCGTTGCTTTTTATTAGTAAAGCTACTTTTTCAATATGTTCAGTAGTGCCAGAGATTACCCCCCTACATACAAACAAACAAATTTGACTTCTTTATAATATTAGTATACAGTAGAATAGATAGCAGATATTGCTAAAGAATTTAAGGCTTATTAAGGAATGGAATCGAATAAAAATTTCAAAATATCGGATCCAATAGTTCTAGGCTAAAGATTATGTAGGTTATGTTTGATGAATATACTATGACGTAACCGAAGTAATATGGGGTTTGAATTGATCAAATTTGGGAATGAATAGGTTTTATATAGTACATTTAATATTAAATTAACTTCAACAGGACAATATAACTTATTAAGTTCGCAATTATTTAATACATATTTGTTCGTTTGGTATCGTGTTATAGAAGTCTAAGATTTGATAGAGTAGTTTGAAAAATCTGGTTTAAAAAAGTACAAGAGACAAAAACTTTTTATCGATAGAAAAATTACTTTTTTTTTCTGCATCATATAAGAAAAATATTTTGAAATGTTTAACGACAACCTTTATTTTCATAAATACTGCGAAATTAATTTAATAATTAATTAATATAAAAATTTAAATATATGTTTAAGATATTTAAAGAAAAAATATAAAAAACATTTGTACTTAATTTGTCTTGATTAAAGATGGCAGCCCCATAAATCCAAACAGTTGTTTGAGTGGTGGTAGACAACTGCCAACAATTTGAGATTTTCTTCCGTAACTCTGTCACCCTTTAAACTGAGTAGAGTGTAACAGGTCAACAGTACTACATATATACAGTTAGCAAAGGGATATTTTGTATACACTTAGTTTAAATTAAAAACTGATCGAATTTCCCCTGATAAAACAACAAATCACAATTCAATATTAGAAATCCGTTACAGATGAATTATAAGGAAAATCACATAAACATTTGGGTTGGAGAGTATTTTCATTTCAAAAATTAAAAAAATTACATAGATAACAAGTCTTGCCATTCTTTGTGTAAAAACGTTAGCCAAATACATTATCTCCAATGGTTTTTAAATAGTGACAAAATAACAGAATGCTATACTTATTTTAGCTTTTAAGTTAATAATTGAACACGAGGTAAACAAATGTTGCCAATAATATAAAATCCTATTACTTTAAATAAGCAATTAATTCTTGTATCTATCTTTGTTTCTATCTTTGTAACTATCTTTGTATCTGGAAAAAGGCTCTAAAGAATTCAAAGAAATTTTGTATTTAGGTATAGTTTTGATTTTTAAGTTTACCCATGTAGTTGTATTTCGTGTAAAAACGAAATTTTTTGAGAAAATCTAATTTAAAAGTTAAAAAATTTTAACATAGGGTTTTATGGGTTGCATTTTAATTACAAAATAACAACGAAATAGTAATTAAAGCGATCAAAACAGTTGTTTATAAAAAAGCCAATTTATACTGTTTTATCAGCTGTTCATTGGATAGTTTTTAATTACTGTTAAAAAACAAGCTAATTTATACTGTTTTAGCACATTGGAATTAGAATAAATTGGGTCTGATTTAACAATTTATTTTGTCAAAAAAAAGGTAAACTTGGCAAAGATGGATACATTCTAATAGTCAATTTTGTAATATAGGCCTGGCTCATTTCTGAAATATAGTATTGAGGTTATGTTATCCTGCAATAATTTTGACTATATTTAGGCCTGGTTTTAAAACTTTAGTTGACAGAAGATAGTAGAACTAGGACTAAAATCGTAATGAAAGCCTCTTACGTTTCTAAATCATGTATTTGAGGTTATAATTAATCTTGTAATTATTGTTAATATATTTAAGCCTGGTTTCATAATTTTACACACCTAGTACAAACGAGCCAAAGATTAACGAGATTCTTTAGCGAATTTTCCAACTGCGAGCGAAGCGAAGCAGCCATCTGAAGCCGAAGGCCGAGGCGGGGTTGGGTCGCGAAGTGTCCAGGGGCAGAGCCCCAAGTGTAATGCTAAACAAGGACGCCGGATATACACATAGTCAAATTTTACAAAACATTTTATAATTCCACATGTCCTATCGAAAAGATGTTTTATTTAAAAGTATTTGAACAGTTCGATCATTGTTTACGACAAATGTATCTCAGTAAATATAGAGCAGTGGTTTCTCAGAGTATCAGAGAGTCAAATCAAGAAGGCTCTACATTTTGATGAGCCGTGCTAGAGCTTTGAAGTTTTACTAATACACAAGACAGTGTCTAATGCGAAGTGCGTACTCCAGAATGCACATTCCCGGAAAGAGATCTTGCAATCTCTTCTGCTCTGTTATGTCTTTCATAATTTAAAGCAATCTCTCGTGAGGAAATAATATTATGTGGTTTGTAAAAGGTTTTATGATTTAGACAAGTTTATGGTTGGATTGAATAATAATTTTTACAAAATAAAATAAATTTCCCACTCTTTATCAAATGCTAATATGTAATTATAGAAACTTTAGAAACTTATAGTTATAAGCTGTTGTTTTTTATTTAATAAATTATACATTGTTATGCTATAAATACATCTGTCTATATTTAGTCGTTATCAAACACAGATTTAACAAAAGTGTAAAAATATTTTTACTTTTTACTTTAATTTATAAAAAATGTTCCACTTTTAATGATAGATAACTTTGAACATTGTTTATTTACTTTGTTTAAAGTATGAGATAACTCCGATTTGAATTACATAATACATGTAATAAATTAACGAATTACATAATACATTGTATTTAATATAAATATATATATGTTATTTATAAATATAAACGGGAGAGAAAGAGAGAGCGCGAGAGATAAATACTTTCTGACATAATAGCCAAACAAATATAATGTAATAGGCCTATGTATTATATTTTACCTTGTTGTGAAAAGTAATTCTTTGAATAGAGAAAAACGGAAATTATATTTCCGCAACTTAAAAGTACATCAAGTACAAATAGTATTGTGTTTATATAGTTGGGTTATGTATTTCATTATGATTGATTCGGTAACAGTTTTGTATTTTACACATTCCGACAACGTTCTGTCCCGACACCATTTACGATTCCATTATTACACAAAGTCAATAAAACTTTTCCTATATCCCAACTCTCCAAAAGAAAGATACAAAATGCTATAACAAAACCCATCAAATCTAATGAGCCTTGAATACAACCTTAAACGATAAAGAACAAGTCATTATGGTGCTATTTACTAACTGAAAACTGAAAATTTATTTTTTTTAAACTTACCTTTGTCTTCTGTTTTGAAAGGGTATTTATTGTTGGAGATTTAAATTAAGCCTTGTTATACATACTACTATATACAATTACTTGTATAATCGTGCCTATCCCTTGATAAATGGACTTTCTTAGGCAATGTGTTTGACGATGTTTTAAACAAAACATATATAAAACATTAATGAAAACTGAACCTTGTGTTTAAACTTCGTGTACTATTGTTTGCGATGTTATGTAATAACATACTGGACCTTCTCCATTAGTTATTCCTAAGAAGCTGATCGGACATCTTTCAAACATCAGTAAATCAACTGACAAGTAGTTTTCTAGTTATATTGTACACAACTAACATACATACTTACTATTCATATAAATACTAGACCTGTTTAACCAAGTTAAGATTGACATATTACCGCTTCTATATAAATTCTATATTTAAACTTGATCTTGTAAATGTTGCTCGTTACGGAGTATTCAATTTGAAATTAAATTTTTAAACTTAACACCTGCAAACATTGAATTGATATTGATTTTCTTCGCGTTCCCTTCAAAGTTCAAGTGATATTACATTAATTTGCCTCAATAATTTCATTATTCAATTGGTTAAACTGGAATTAAAAGCATAAATGATTTAGTACTGGATTCTCTAAAACGTTAAGAAGCAAGAATTATAATTAAGTAAAAGTGAAATATATATGAATCAAAACTATTGGGTCATTAATAAAAAGTATATTTTTTTGCAGAACACAATAGTGTGTTAGATTAAATATCTAATTAAATATCGTTAGATTTACACAATTTTAACAATACTTTAAAAACAAAATTATAATTTGTTTTACTAAACACTGTATTAAACTTGAAAGCTCAAAAAATCACTGAATTTGTTTGAGACTATTAAACACGTGTAAATGTTTAAAATGCATCATTAAAACTTGAAAAATAACGTTCGACGCGTAACACATTTTAGAATTACAAATAAAGGACATAAATATTATCAGTTTATACAATTTACTGCAAATAAATTAACAAATTATAACTACTGGTTTTTTATGTAGTTTCCAATTATGAGTTTTTATATTTTTATATTTATTTATTTATATACATTTGCCGTTATTTGTATGTACGCAAATTTAACACAATATTTTCTGAAACATAATATAACTCTACTTAATCAAGTTAAAACTAAATAGAAACTTAGGTCTCAAAATTACAATAAAAACGAACCCAGGACTACAATACTGAAATTGAGATGCGAACAAAACTTTTTACTACATCTGTTTAATAAAGTGCGTTTTTGAACACTCACAGCAGTGCGCAAACTAAACTGTGTTCAGCGTCAAGTAGTTATACCTCTTTGTTTTACTTAATGGCTAAACAGCTGGCGTATGGTGAAGTAATACTTTTCGCACTCCAGCTGTTTACTTTGCGCACGGTACGCATAGTAAACAGCTGATGTAGTCAATGTTTTGAAAATGTGTATTGTTATGGAACTATTTTCTGTAAAACAGATCTTTTTTTAAACTAAAACACTAATTTAAAATTTAGCTGTAGGAAAAACGTTGTCTGTATCACGGGTGTAAAGTTTAATTTGTCACACTTGATAAACTTTGTGAACTGTTTCCCGTGCGACAAACTCAAGTTGGCACCCTAGTTACACAATTATCGAATTACACACGAGAATAAGAGCAAACATGTGCTAAAAACCTCGATCAAAGCAAGAACTGATCGAAACAAATATAAAATATCTGAACTTCTAAGTAATATTTGGCCACCTGATGTAAAAGTCCATAACTCTTATGGTTAACTTTAAAATGCTACAATGAAACATGGTTAACTTTACCCGGATGGCGATGCTTAAAAATTAATACAGGTTGTATTCAAAATTACATAAATTATTTTGAAGAAGAAACATATTTTTGAATTATTATTCTTGCGTAGGAATATTTTGAATTTTTTTTTTTAACTATTATTGTTTATGAACTTTTGCAGTACGTCGGTGCTGTGATGTACCAAGTGAGATTGTCAGGTGTAATCTTGTAATATGTAGATACCCAGTCAGACTATTATATTTATGGACTAAGATGACTGTCTTAATAACTATAAGCAAGGGAATTGTTTTATGAATGAACATCAGGATTCTATACTCTCCATCACGCGAACTAAAACGTCTTGTCAAGATGTCTGATAAGAAAGATAAATTGTAGCTGAAAATTTATTCCTGAACGGGGAATATGTTAATGTTATATTTTATTTAAATTACTTTATCCATCAACAGAGATAATATCGTTTTCTTTGTTGGAGAAAATAAACTGTATGATTAATGATTTGTATGATTTCTTTTTCAAAGTGTCATTAGTAAATTGATAACAAAACGCTTCATATTGCAAAGACAATCTTTTGTCCAAGCTGAGCACTCTCATATACTATACCAAATTTAAAAAGCTAATACAAGTAGTCTATCTATTATATTGTTTCAAATAGAAAATATAAAACTAAATGATAATAATGAGGTTGATAAGAAAAACACACACTGTTACAATCCACACAAC
>JAGFPH010002555.1:3822-23004 GCA_018207615.1 Philaenus spumarius | reverse complement strand
GTTGTGTGGATTGTAACAGTGTGTGTTTTTCTTATCAACCTCATTATGATTAACTTCCACAAAGTTAAAGCCTCAAATTTCAAAATTATTAAATGATAATATGTGAATTTAGAAATACATTTTGTGACTGTTTAAAATTGTGCAAAATTTCACGTTAAATATGGTGTCATTTTATTAAATATTTATCAAAATAGATTACAATGAATGTATCTTGTAGCTTAAACATTTTTATAAAATGTTTTGTATTTTCAGAATTACCAATTTAAAATGCCAATACAAGTCTCTATTATATTGTTAAAGATGAGGAGTTGACTTTGAGTTGTAATGGACGGATGTGTATGTTATTAGATGTTCTATAATAAAATCAACATATAATATAAGAGAAACGTACTTTTTTCGTGTCGGTGTGAGTTGTTTCTAATGACTTCTATTCGTTATTTAAGTGCCAAAAAGTTTAAGTGATTAAAATATAAATATGCATACTAATGCAGAAGAATAAGACTCTGATAGCGATAGGCATAACAATTGAGACTCGCATGGAGAAGGAACAGGTAAGTTTAGTTTAATCTTAACCTCTTTGCAAACAATAACAGCTAAACTTAATATTATTAAAGCAGACATATCTTCTGTTAAAGAGGAAAATAAGAATCTATCTCTACGTATAACTTCACTGGAGGAGTATGAAAGGCATTTTTTTAGGGATCCTAATAATAATATTGCATTTATAAAAAAAGAATGTAGTAATTTAAAAAAGAAAACATAGTATAAAAAAGAAAAATTAATCCATTAGACCAAAATCAATTTTAATAGAGTTAAAATTTCCTTAATTAAACAACTACAAGACGAAGATCAAGAGTCAATAATTATTGAAAAATGTGTGATTTTTTGAATTTTGATTTAAAAAGAAGTGATAGATGACTTTTTCGAATAAATTCAAGAAACCCCAAAATAAATCCTCCTAAATTCATAAAATATTTACGAAATAAAGATAAAGGACATTTTTTAGCCCTGGCTAAACAGAAATGGAGTGAATTAACGGGAAACGTAATTGCTGAATCTCTTCTAAATAAACCTAGCTATATTTCAGAGAACATGTCCCCAGAGAACATGACAGCTAAAGAACACCAATGAAGTCGCGTTCGTATGGTTTACAAATTATTAAAATCTTTGAAAAAAAACACTGTCCTCCAATTCAATAATTAATTATAAACAGTGAAGAAGATTTGTCAGTATTTAAAGCAACCGATACTAATAATTTTATTATTAAGAAGGCCTGTAAATAGATTCAGATTCAACGGAAAAATCTGACGCTAGCGTGAAGACGAAGGAAAGAAAAGTTAAAAATATTATACCGATATTGATTAAATGGCTACAATCGGATTAACTGCAGAGAACTTCGCCTAGGATTTTTGAATATAAAGTGTATTATTAATTATATGTATTTGGATATATAATTATTATGATAAATTATATATATATTTATTCATCTGCGAGACATGGAGTTTAACTGATGTTTTACAGTTGGCAATATTTATTAAATGATTATGATATTATACAAGTAATGGATTCTAAGAAATATGCATTTGGAAGGGGATCCGGTGGATTGGTTTTGTGTAAAAAAATCAGCTGTTTCGGAGGTAGAAGTAATTTATCAAACTGATAATTTTAGCTTGTTAAAATGCAAACTTAGAGATTTAAAATTAATTATAAGTGGTGTATACTTTAAACTTAGTTTTGATGTTACAAGTTTCACGAAATCACTGTATGACTGTTTAAATGATATTGTAGCTCGTTTTCCTGGGTATTGATTGGCAATTGGTGGAGACTATAATGCAAGGATTGGAAACCTAAATATCATTTATAGAAATTTTCTTGATTATACAAAGTTTCTTGGAAAGATTCAATCTACTGTTAGTGTAATCAACGATCGAGAGTAGAAGTAATCTACTTAAAACTGGTAGAAGTAATGGAGAAAATTTGTTTATTTATATGCAATGGCAGATCTAAATCGAACTATCCAGCATCATTCACGTACTTAAGTAGCCTTGGATGTAGTGTCATTGATCATGTTTGAACTAGTTGATGTGATAGAGGACTTTGAGTTGATTAATGTTTGTGTTACCGGTACCAGTAATCATTTGGTGAGTATGTTATGAATTAAAGATCAATCTGATTATAATAGGATTAGTGATGTTACACATCAAATAAGCAAAAATATCTATATATATACAAATAAATAATAATAAATAAATGGTGACTAAACGTATTTGTCTCTTTTTGTAAATATTATGGAAAGATCAGATCACATATATTTTGACAGTGATTCTATAAACCAAATTAGTGACAATCTGTCATTAGCAATGGAAGTAGGAATGACTGGAAGTGAAATAATTGATGAGTTCCTTTTATCAGATACAGTAGTAATATCGGAATGGGAATGTTTATTACAGACAATGAGTCAAACCAATATTTCGCACGAAGAGAAACATTTCCTAAGTATAAGTCACAAAATATTTGATTCCGATATCCTTGGATCCATTAATTAAAAGCGTTATGTCAAACAAAAGAAATAAGGCGCTAGGTACGGATAATGTTGTTAATAAATGATTTATGTATTTACCACCTAAATGGACTTGTTATGTTTTAAATATGTTTAGTAAAATATCGGATGAAGAGGAAATATCGGAAAATTGGGAATAAAGTTGAAAATGTTATTTAAAAAAATAGATAATGCCTGTGTTAACAATTAATACGATTTCTAAGGGTTTTACAAAACACAAAAACAAAAAACAAATAAAATGTAAACAGGGTAGTTAAATATATTGATGAAGTTAAATTATTACCTAAAGAACAATTGTGTTTAGATCGTAACAGGATGAAGAGACGGGGTGTCCTGTTTGTCATTTATTTATACTAATATTATAAAGAGGTAAAGTTTGTTTTTTTGTTTGCTTGTTTGTTTAAATGTAGGGCACTACTGAATCGATTGAAAAAAATATTGTTACTAATAAAAGGCTACACTATCCCTGAGTTACATTGTCTATAATTAATTTCGATAAAAAAACCTTTTTTATTTCAATATTTTAAATTTAGTCGGAAAAAATTCTTAGGTTAGGCCTAGAATGATAAACCAACACATGTATTTACATTTATTACCATAGCAACCAATTGAATAAAATAACAGATAATGTATCTGTTTGCTCCAATATTTCCATTAACAGCTGATTTCAAAATTTGAAGCAATTATTTTTGTATTTCTAGCTTTTAGGTTAGGGTTTTAAAGTGTATACCTGAGCCTTGCTGGTTCTTTTTTTTTGTTTTTTTTTGTTGTTGGTTTATTATAATTACTGTTATCAAATATAAGAAATAATTTGATTTGAACATTTATCATTATTTACCATGTTAGTTTTGAGGTTATTATTAATCGTAGACCTTTATTATAAATAAAACATAACATATGCTTTTAGAAAGTTCCATTGGGGGTTGGCAGGGGTCTCCCCTAGTTATTAATATACATCTTGCTGTTAAAAGAAGAAAACTATTTGGTATTTTTGTAGACTTAAAGAAAGCATTTGATATTGTTCTTCACAACAGACTCTGGATGAAGCTGCGCAATCTGGGAATGGGAGGTTAACTAACAAGAACAATACAAAATCTCTACAATATAGCAATAGTGGCAATCCAGCAAGTTGGACTGTATACCAGTGAGCACAGTGTAACGATAAGTATTCTACAATGTGAAATTCTGAGTCCTACATAGTTTATACTGCTTTTGTACGTTATTGTAGAGTTTTTTAATAACCATGGATTGACTGGAAAAGTATTATTGAAAAAAGGAAGTTCAAATGCTTCTACTTGATGATGACCTTCTTTTACTTTCCTACTCCTGGCCTGATTCTCAGCGAAAATTGGTATAAATATTCTTCATAAATATGTTGAAGCAAACGGTCTTCAAGTCTAAAAAAGTTCTGTTAAACTTTCAAAATGGGAACAGCTCAATGAAGTTGATAAATCTTGGTTATAATAATGAGTCAATAGATTTTGTTAATGATCGTAAATATTTGGGGGTGAGGTTTTCATCATCTGGTAAATTTAGAAAATGTTCAATGGGGTTTGCTGCACTTTCAAACCTGTGCAATTTAATCAATACGAAGCACCCCAGTTTGGAGAACTATTTGTCGACAGTTTGACTCACTTGTAAGTAGTATTTTATCATACTATTGTGAAATATGGGCCCCACCTTACATTGAAATCCTAGAAAAAGTACAACTGGAATACTTAAAACGGATACTACATCTTCCACGAAACATACCGGATTCTTTTACACGACTCGAAACAGGCAGAATACATATGGACGTAAAGGTATTTCAACAAATGTTAAACTGTTGGTTGGCACTTTTAAAAATGGATAAAGAAAGTTTGCCTCACATGCGCTATCTTAAGCTTTGCTCTACTACTATGGTTTCATACAATTGGGTTAATAGTCTAAAAGATATGCTTCGAAGAATTGGTGCTGATGACAACTTGATGGTAAGCAATCATTGTGAACTCATTAAAGTGACAAGTGATCTGATTTTAAAATTCAGTAACAACTTATTAATTTATTTTAAATACTAAATTTAGTGTATCCCTAATTTAGCAGTTTAAAGTTGTGTGAGCAGTACTGTTATACCTGGTGTACACTGTACATTCTGTATTAAGAGTTTTAGCTCAGATACGTCTTGCAGGCAGGAAGTGTAGCAGAATAGTTATTGATGGTAAAAAGTACAATTTCAAACCTAATGCTATTTGTCTAGTGAGACAAAGTAATTTTTTATGACATACATAAAAAACTCACATTTTCAAAGTAAGTCAAGTTATGACACAATAATGCATTTTCTTCTGGACTGTGAGGGATACAATGTATTTAGATTTAAATACTATACAAGGTATTTATCTTTTGATGTTTTTACCAAAAATTAAGATGATAATCTTAAAAATATATTCTTGTTTGTCTTGTGCAGTTTAGAATTAAGAAAATGTTTAACAGATTTTGTAAGCACTAGTATTGATCCTAATACCAAGCAGAAGGTTGTATATAAGTAAATAATTCATTTTTCATATTGGGTGAGTTATACAATTTATTATTTTTATGTTTTTATTGTAATGGGAATTTAGATAGTTTGCAATGAATTTATATTTTCTATTGATGTTAAGTTAATGTTTTGAAGGTCTTCTCTGTATGTCAATTAGTAATTTGTAATACGTGTGCCAAGTTCGTAATATGTAAGTTATACAATAGATTATTTTTATTGTTTTTATTGTACTGGGAATTTAATTGTTTATAATGAATTTATACTTTGTATTGTTGTTAAGTTGTTAATGTTTGAAGGTCTTCTATACGTGTATGCCAATTAGTAATACGTTTAAGTTCTTAATATGTGAGTTTATTATTTTTATGTTTTATTTTACTTTGTTTGTTTATAGTGAATTTATATTTTGTATGTATGTTAAGTTAATGTTTTGAAGGTCTTCTGTGTATGCATGCCAATTAGTAATTTGTAATACGTGTGCCTAGTTCACTATATGTGAGTTATACAATATACTATATCATTTTTATTTTTTATTGTACTTGAAATTTTGTTTGTTTGTAATTAATTTATATTTTGTATGGATGTTAAGTAAATTTCTTCTATGTATGCATGCTAATTAGTAATTATTAATACGTGTGCCAAGTTCAAAATATGTGAGTTATACAATTATAACTGCAGTTATATAATTATAAATAGATTATGTTTATATTTTTATTTTACTGGAAATTTACTTAGGTTATAATGAATTTATATTTTGTATTGATGTTAAGTTAATGTTTGTAGGTCTTATATGCTTGTATGTTAATTAGTAATCCATTTAAGTTCATAATTTGTGATTTTATTATTTTTATGTTTTATTGTACTTGAAATTAATTTTTTTTTTTATAATGAATTTATATTTTGTTTGGATGCTAAGTTAATGTATTGAAGGTCTTCTGTGTATGCATGCCAATTAGTAATTTGTAATATGTGTGCCAAGTTCATAATATGTGAGTTATACAATTGCTTATTTTTATGTTTTTATTGTACTGGAAATTTAGTTTGTTTATAATGGATTTATATTTTGTATTAATGTTAAGTTAATATTTGAAGGTCCTCTCTGTACGCATGTCAAAGTGGCAAAACATAAATATTGTATGTTATCATTTTTTTTTAAATTCTCTTGTTTGAGATTAAAAAATACCAACTTTACTGTAGGATAATTTACTTACTTTTAGATACATTATGTGACTGTTTAAAATTGTATGTATATTGTAGGATAAAATATTGAAAAATATGTACCACAAAGTAATATTGTGTATTTTGTAGCTCTTTACGATTCTTCTGAAGATTTGTATGTTTCCTGATTTTAAGCAGTTTATACATCTTGGAAAAATGCATACAGGGGTAAAAACGGTTGCTAAAAATTGTCTCAAAACAAGCAACTTATTTTTGAATAAAATTTATAGAAACAACACTTTTTGAAGTATATTGAACTTTTATCAACCTATTTAAAATAAGGACCTGATATTAATCGATATCACGAACAGTAAACTATGACACAATGTGTTTTCCTTAATCGATAAGAAGTTTATCTAAAGAAGAAAAAAGAAGAAAATAGATTAACAACTTTATACATTAGGTTGTAATTAATTTTAATTTTTTACTTTCTCACTATACTGTAGTATAGCGAAAGTATAGTGAACAAAAAAAAAATCGTTGTGCGATTTTTGTGGAAATATGCGTTTTGGGATCCCCTGAGTCCAAAAAAGTGCTTTTTACAAGATGTCTGTCTGTATGTATACAAAGCTAGAGCGAAAACTATTCGATCGATTTCAAACAAATTTGCACCAGACATGTCAGGTAGGCCTGTATAGATGCACGAAAAACGGGTTTGAAAAATTTTGAAAAACAACAACTTTTTAAAAAAAAAAACCCAAACAATCTGTTATAATTTTTTTATAAAAAAACGGAAGATGTTAGCTATTAGAGATCTCTGAATTTACCAGCCTTTGAAAGCTTATTCTTGCTACATTTATCATATGAATATTACGTGATGCCTTGGACTTCAAGTTTGGAAAAAAATGTTCTTATTTGTAGCCTTTATTGTACCCTACCATATGCAAAAAAACTGCATCTTTCTAAAAATTCTTGTTTAGCTAATAATAATAACAACTGACTTTTGGGTTTTTTTTAGCCATAAAGGGTGTTGTTTTTCAAAAATTTTCAAAACGTTTTTCGTTCATCTATACAGCCCTAATTGACGTGTTTGGTGCAAATTTGTTCGAAATCGATAGAATAGTTTTCTCTCTAGATAATAATAATACAAAGCTAGAGAGAAAACTATTTAAACGATTTCCAACAAATTTGCACCAAACATGTCAATTAGGCCTGTATAGATTCACGAAAATGTAAGTTTTGAAAATTTTTGAAAAACAAACACCTTTTTGGCCAAAAAACCCCATAAAATCAGTTTTTATTTTTGTATAAAACAGTATAACAATTTTGAGAAAATTTTGCTTATTTTTAGCCTTTAATGTACCCTACAATATGCACAAATTGCATCTTTCTAAAAACTCTTGTTTAGCTAATAATAACTGATTTTTGGGGTTTTTTTTGCCCCAAAGATGGTTGTTTTTCAAAAATTTACAATCCTTTTTTTCGTGCATCTATGCAGGTCTAATAGTTTTCTCTCTAGCTAATAATAATAATATTTATTAGTTAATCTCCTACTTTAATAAATCACCTCTCCTACCCCACCTACAATTAATTATGAAGTCACAGTGAATCTGTTTAATAATTTAAATATGTTTGTGAGAAAGTATGTGACACTTCCTGGTACCGTTTATTATTTTAAGATTTATAACTATACGCTCACTGTGGTGTATCTATTACATATCAATGTAAATCGTATGACCTCTAGTTGGTTGAGAAAATACTGATGTTTACAACCAATTTAAAAAAAAGTTTTGTTTTAGAAATAGAAGTAAATTTAAATTTTGTATTGAAAATATGTGTTTCAGCTAATTAAAGATTTTCAGTGTTGATTAATGATTAGATATTTATTTGAACAAGTGTAAACTGGTACGTAGGTTATTCTCAGTAGCATTTCCAACGACAGCTTATCTCATACTGAGTTAATATTTGTATTTCCAATGTTTACGTTATGGTTATGAGTAGATCTAAGCCATGTGTTTCTTGTTAATATTTTTACTTATAAATTATAAATGTTTGAAATTTAACTAGTTATGTATCATAAAATTAATAATTGGTGTTAGAAATTTATTGTTATTTACTACATTCGCTATGATTACGAGTAGTCCAGCACCTTTTTCTAACATTTTTGTGCGCATGTGGATAGGGTGCGCATGCGTGGATTAGATCTAGGGTTTAATATAGAATGCTTTTTCAAATTATCTAGTTCTCCTTTGCAATGGTTTTTGAATTAACAATATCGGTCAATATTAATATTTCGAAATAAAAAATCTATAACAAAAACAAAAGCATATGTTTTTCCTTATCGAAAGAAAGTTGGAAAACCTAATAATGACATTTTTTTTTAAATTAATCCATCACTGACACTGTCTAATATGTTACATCCCATACAAACCTACTGTGCAGTATCGAGCGTTGTGCCAATATTATTGGCATTAACTTTGAATAAATGTTTCATCAATCATTTAGTAAATAGTCCTACCGCCAGAGGCGTTGTCGACATATGCAGTGAATACTTTATAAGGGAAATAAAATATACACACACGCCTAATAAATATGATTAATGTGAAAATCTATAAAATAATTTACAACGGTGGCAAACCCACTATATTATTATGATATATTATTTGTATTATAAGTTACAGACGTGATTGGCATTACACTGCTTCATTGATAACGAATAAATTACATATTACACAACTCTGAAAATTAAGTAAATACAAGTTTTATTATATCTTCATTTACTACAAAGCAATCTAGTGTATCAAACTCCTGTATGCACAAAACACACAAACTAAACCGTAGGCCTAATTTGAAATGTGTTAATTTGTTTCAAATATAGTTTCTAATAATGGATTGTTCATGTGAATGTGAAAAACTAACCACATAATTTCACAACTACCATCACCTTAGGTCCAACTTAGGATTTACTTTAATATAAAACTTAATACAAATTGTAAGTATTGGTAAGTCAACACAAATACTTGAAATACCCAATGTCTTTAACATTTTAACATGAGCAACAACAAAATAATAATTATTGTTATTATGATTATTATTTTATAAAATTTAAATAAATTCATAATAAAATTTATTATGCATCTTTAGAAACAGACTAGCTTTGTGAGTAATATTAGATCAACAGGAAGTTACAACGGATGTACCAGCTTGAATTAATTTAAAAAAAAAAAAAAACAATTATGCATTATTCTGTGTGAATCAACGATTGCAGACACGCTATAAATAGTGACACATATGTAAAACTGTAAATAAAACCAGAACAATACAAAATTAAAATAGTCCAATCAAAGAAAAATTGAAATGAGGGAAACCGTGTGGTGTGAAATTTTAGATAAGAAGCGAGGACTGTGCTATTAAACAACTGTAGAGGAGTAGGCTATAATATCAAGACCACAACTTTAAAAATCCCTTTGTTTAAAATTTCAACATTTTCCCATCAGCAAACAAAAATCATCTAACCATTAAGTCATCATAGAATTAAAATCATCTTTTAACATATAAACATTATAAAATTTATAGGCCTAAATCAAAACAAACAGTGCAAGTGCATTCATAAAGTTAAATAAATAAAAGTCAATAAGTTGAGTGTATACAATCATAAAGATAAAAGTGAATAGTGTATGAGAGTGGGAGGGAACAGAAAATTATGTAAGTAGCTTTAATATTCATTTGATTTTAAGACAGATCTCGAGGTTGGAAAGAAAGCGAACGAAATCATATACAGAGCATTATATCATAAGTAACATTGAAATAAAATTTCATTAATTAATAAATAACTGTGTTGGGACTGATTTACTAAGATTAACTGAGAAGAGGGTTCTAAAACACTTCATAAATAATCGGAGTCAATCAACCATCCAATTTAATATCATTGAAACAAATCAATAAAAGTAATACAATAGCTTGTGTAATATCAAGTTTGTTCAATAGTAATTAATTCAAAGAATAACTAATTGAAAGAAGAGGTGTCAGGATTTAAATTAACTAGTTTATTATGTACTAGTGGTCCCAGAAATGCTTCGCTATTGTTTGATTTAATTTAAAGGGTAGTTATTCCATTTCATTACGTTGACTTAAGTAATCGAATTGCAAAATGGTTTTATGCCAATTGCAATGTACTACACAAATTTAGATTTATAGTTTGTAAACCTTTATAGATAATACAGTAAACCTTTTGTTTGCTTTTACCTAATCTAAAAAAAAAAAAACTGATAACAACTGTGAAGAATTGTAAAAATACCTGATTCTAAATTGATTCTAAATAAACGTGTTTTGGTTCATAGTAGGCCTAACCTAAAATCATGTTAAGTTTTTAACCCAACACAGCTGTTTTATATATAATATGTAACAACCAATGTTTGAATGGAATTAAAATATAGTAATCATTTTTAGTTGATTGTTGTTTTGTTTGCTTCAAGTTGGTCAATTTAACCCAAAAAGCTGTTGGTTTTGAACAATAATAAAGCCGGTTCTACACGATGCTACGAACGCTCGCTCCAATGTTGGACCGAACGTTTGGGACAAGTAAGTTCAACAGATGGTACAGCGAATGTTCCTGCTACACGGTGAATCGAATGTTTGATCCAATATTTAAGAAAACAGTTTGGTTCAAACGTTGGTCCAGTTGCAAAAATGGACGAGGATGACAGTCTATAATAATATAGGTTTTAATTGTACACATTTAACGGGTTAAAAATCCCCACATCATTATTAGGCAGGCCTAAATAAAATTTGTTTTTTAAAATATTAAATTTTTTAAATTATATTTTTTAAATGTATAGTATCTAATTACCGGTAATCTGTTTCTGATTTTTCACGGGAACTTACTAGTATCAAGTATGAAATATAAATTGTAGCCTACTTAGGCTACCTGTGAAAATTTAAATGAATAATATTACTGATTAAAATTAAACACAGAGATAAACATAAATAAACAAGACGGGTCTTTAGTGTAAATAGAGAGTAAATAGTGCTACATATGAACGAGTCGTGTAGCCGTTGAATCGAACTAACGAACATTTTCCTTCAAACGTTGGAGGCATCCCTTTGACTCGGTGCAAAAATACCGACATCGGCCCGAACATGGTCAAATGCGAATGTTCGACGCTCGCCATTGGACGCTCGTAGGTTTGAACAACGGCCACACGATGTGACGAACCATCAAACGTCCAACGTTGGAAGGTGTTCGTAGCATCGTGTAGAACCGGCTTAAACTGATTAAATGCTAAGTAAAGTTGCTATGGTAATGAATGTAAACAAACATGTGTTACTAAGCATTTTATTAGAACAGCTGTTTTTGTGCGTCATGGTCTTGAGTTCATACAAAAGAGGCTGTTTAGTTTTTCCAAATTTGAAACTTTTTTGGGAAACTTTTAAAATTTTTCTTTATATTAAAATCTAGTTCGGACAATTACGAACATTTATTAAAAAAATACTGTAGCCAAATTGGTCCTGCAGTTCTCAAGTGTTGCGCTTACAAAGGAACAGCAATTCATTTTTATTATATAGACTAGGAATTATAAGTAATTTCAGATTCAATAATTAAAATTAAATACACAGATTAAAGGTTAGGAGAGAGGGAGATTAAATGACTAGCACCATCCTCCTTATTCGGATGTACATTTTTATTATACAATATTTGATTACTTTTGGAACTATAAAAATGAGTAAAAATTAATTGTACCAGATTTAGATGTATATTGAAGAATAATTAATCATTGTAGAAACTGTTTTTATAAATTTTCAGATTATATTTAACCATTTTGTGAAAACATCTCTGTACTTATTTCTACCTAGTTCTTTGAGTACGTGACATGTCAAACTAAAATTTGATCTAAAAATCGGATCTGTTGGAACTCCGAAACTTGCAAATTCAAAATAACTATAAAACAGGTGAAAAATCTTACATAGTTATTATAAGCCTTACATGGTAAGGTCGCCTAAGCTAAAGTAACCCTACAAAATGTACACTTATCACAAAACACAAAAGTAACTTTAGTCGCCTTTAGTGATAAAAAAAAAATCACCTTAAGTCGCCTTTAGTCGGGTTTAAAATTAATATTCCCTCTTCTTATCTACAGCCAGTGTAAGCGGCCTGCGCCATTTCAAGTATCGTATAGTAAGATTGAATGGAAACAAAGTTGGCCTTTTAATATATTCATGGAATCGTATTTTGTAGTCTTGTATAGTTCATAATTATTCGATTGGATTCATGTAGAGTGACTTTTTGCATACATGCATTTCTCCCATGTTAGTCTTAAAATTGAAACAAGTATGACGATTGTTTATCATGTGCCGAGTATAACTGGAAGAACTGTTTTTTTAGTTGGTTCTTTAATTGTTACGTGGAATGAAGGTATTGTTTGACCTACATAATAGCAAGGTGATTGTATAGGTCCCTATGTGTTGTCGGGTGTTTAAGTTGTTCAAGGCTTTCGGTTTCAGAATCGTTGCAAGTTTGTTGGTGGATTTGTCACATCACTTCACATATTTATTTTAAGTCATAACTATACCTACACTTTTCTATTTCGAATTAAATAATTCAAAACTATCACCTTTTATTACCTTGCCGAAATTTAAATAACTTATTTATATTTTGACGCACGGATGCAGCTACACAGTAATTAATGGTCGAAATAACGTTTTTTATCTCCAAACTAGGGGCTCTGCCCTTGCTCTCTTCGCTCGTCAACTCCTGCGGTGACATATGGTGATGTCAATGCAAACATGTTGTATATTGTGTTATTTTTACGGAAAAGATTATTGATTAGGACAGAAGCAATTGGATATAAGTTTGGAGTGTGTTGTGATGGTAGTTGTGAATTGTAAAAAAATTAAGACAGTGGTTGAAATATACACTCACTATCTCCAACATTTGCCCACAAAATCCCTAATTTTGTTAGTAAGTTTAACATTTTTTATTAGGAATGTCTACGGAAATAATGCTTGATTATGACAGAGGCTTTTGTGCCTAAGTTTGGTGGTGTGGGTAGGTATGATCTGTACATAATGCAATTCAAAGATATAAATATACAACTAATATCCCCAACATTTGTCCACTAAATCAATAATTTTGTCCATATATGTTTTAATGTTATAAAATTAATTTTAAACATTTTAAGCATAAAAAGTAGTCTAAAATATTCTCTGAAAAATCCTATACATGCTAATGATAGTTTCGTAAAAATTGGTTCAGACGACGAAATATTAGCCCTGACAAACAGAGACAGACGAAAAATGTATAAATGTGTGTTTATTTTTTGGTAATGTGTGAATAACCGTATGAGCTTAGAATAAACCTTATATTTTTAAATCACAGACAGACACTTAAATTTTATTTATAAGTATAAATTTAACTGTTTAAGTAACAAATTTATAAAATACATTCTATGTGAAAAACTTTTAAATCAATTAATATTTGACAGAAAAACTTCTTAATGTGATACGACTTCGCATGTGAAATGAAAACACGCTTAAAATATAAATAACAAACAAGTCTAAAATTACTTAAAAAGACTTCATTAATCTACATTAGTTTTGTAGAATTCTTAATAAATTGTGTTCAATTAACTAAACATTTTTTTTTAACGACACTACCTTAAAATTCATTTATTTGTTTTGGGCTGGTTGGTATGCTGTCATGTTTAGACTGATTGAACTTTGGGGCATTTGAACCAATCTCAAAAGTAAAGATGTATTTTTTTTTTAATGATATCCGAACAGACTCTCTATATTAAAGCGTTAATTTCGTTCTCTGTTACTACATCGCAATATATTCTGTACTTATTGAGTATGTGTTGTAGAAGTAATAGTTACAGAATTTCATTCATGGAAAAACGCAAAAAAAAGTAATAGACCATTTTAATTTACTAAGTTTTAGAAATACAAATTGCAATTAGTTAAACTATTTAGGCCTACACAAATAAAATTAGTGCAATACCTAAGAAGTCATATTTTCAAATGTAGAGTACATTTTTAAACGTATACGATGTTTATCATTCTAATAATTTATTTATTCAAAAATTACTGTTTTATAGTGTACTAGTTAGAATTTTATAGGACTCATTAAAAAACCTAGTGTTAAGAGGTACACGCCTGCAGATTAATTGAAGTAGGACACAAAACAATGGAAGTAATTTGTCCGAAAGAGTCTTTAAATGGGTTCAATTTTACACCAGTGTAATCAATTTTACTTTGTTACAAATCCTTTACAATACAGTTCTCTTACAGTTCTGCGAGTCAATTACGTGTGACTTGTTTGACAGGTAGGGTTAACCACGTAAATTCCATTGTTTGCCGAAACGTGCAATGTGTCGGTGAAAGTGTTGTATTCCATTTAGTTAATACACTCATAATAATTACCACTTTTATCATTGTATGAATTATTATTCATGTTTTAAGAGTTTAATGACGTTATAATTAACTTACATATTTCAGTTAAAAAATATTTCAGGTAAAAATATTTCAGTTACAAATTTAATTTAGGCATAAGTGCATTTACTAATGATTAAATTTTGTTTCACGATCAGTAATAATTATTCAATGCAGTATTTATTTTATCCATAAAAACACCGATGAGTTATGGATTTCCTCATAGGCATATAAAATCTGTTTGTAAATCTATCAGAACCTCGAAATATCTTTATTTTTCCGACTGTTCAAATTTATAAAATAGGAATTTTTTTATAAATTCTGAATTTTTAGTTTGAAATTAAGAAACAAATGCAGTATTACTACAATATTAAAATAATATTTATATTTAAAAATTAAAAATAACACTATTCTCACTCACATAAGTTTAATTATCAAACGCGTTTCAACGACAAAGTCGTTATAATCTGTCAGCTGTAGCTCATGTAGCACTGAGGATGACGACTTTGTCGTTGAAACGCTTTTGACAATTAAACTTATGTGAGTGAGAATAATGTTATTTTTATTTTTTAATATAAATTCCTTCTCACCCGTCGAGCTCAAAGTGTATTTTATAATAAATTTGTATTTAACTTAAAAAGCGTAAAAAATAAGCTTCATTATTGACCTCAGGCTTTCCAAGTGACATTTTTTTGTTGACCTATTTAAAATAAAATACTTCAACGGAATATTAATATTCCAACACCATAACCTTTATACTGTAGGCTACTACTTAGACCTTGTTACGTAGGTAGGTTGAAATATTTCCGCCACATCGTGTTGATGCATAAGGTTTAAGTACTTGTAAGGAGTGGTAAATCACTAAAACATATACGTGAATTGTAAGGCCAATTCCTTATCCAAAACTATTAATAAAAATACCTAAAACTAAAATATTGCCAAGTCCTTTGACCAGCATAGGTCTACACTTTAAGGCGTTATATCTTCTGGGCCTTCTTAGCTGCCTTCTTATGGTCTAAAAAACTTAGAGCAATACAAATCCATTTTAAAAATGTATCCTAGCAAAGATTGTCTTAAAAGCGAATTTCCGTAGGAAAGCTATTGACTCTTATGGTAGGACCTAATGTCGGGAGTGATCAATAAGCACTGATTATTTACCCAAGAATATGTTTTGGGTCGTCATTAAAAATGTTATATACAATATAGGCCTAATGTGTTCGTACACTGAAGGCAACGTTTTACTTCCGATTTGTTCAACTTTTTTGAGATTTTTCGTACTAGAATAAACTTTGTTTGTGGTTTTTTATAATAATTAAATATAAAGGAGGTTTGTCTGCACATTTGGTTTTTTTACACAACCTCATAGCACGCCTAGTGTTACGAGATGAGGGAGATTATTAAATAATATTATATTAGAAGTAGAATTTTATTGGTAGCCTACGGTGCAACAGGCGATGAAGTCAAATAGCATAGTTGTATTTTGTAGTAAGCCAACGACCGAACTAAACGAGTAAAACTGAGTGTTGACAGAGATGTTAAATAGAGGGGGGGGGGGAATTCGAGATAAGGCTTTTTTATGTGAAACCAGTGTAGGTGTAAGTTGGGGCAAGACGAGCTGACCGGAAGAAGCCATGAGGACAAATTAAAGTGAGGGAACATTTCTTGTGGATATTTTAGCATTTGGAAATTGTTTTAGCATCAAGCTAAGTAGAATCAGTTTTGTTTATTTCATAATTGAAGTAATTATATATTTGAGTGATATCCGAGTTTGAGAATTTTGGGAAGTAAATATATTATTTGAACTCAGTTTTGCTCGTAGTTGTTGGATGAATCAATATCTCTGTGATTAGTTGTATGTACGGAATTAAAATAAAAGATATATTTATAATGTTCTTGGTGGAATTAATTTGAATACATGTTTTTGTGACACTCTTCCTCTAAAATAACTCGAGCTAAGCGGGTTGTCTTTTATATAAAGATCGTTACGTAATACTAGTTCAATCAAAATCAATCAAAACGTAAAATACCATAAAAGTGGCCGGTTCAAATCCACGAGGGACAGCTTCAGAGGATTTCCGGGATGCAAAATCGGGAAACAAGTTTGTCCCCTGCGAGCAAAGCGAAACAGTCCATGATCCGAGAGCAGAAGATTGAGGTGCAAAATCGTAAAGAAGGGGGTTTCCACTGTGAGCGGAACGTTGCAGCACGTGAGCTGGGGCTGGAGGCACAGGTGCAAACAAATTCTACCAATATATTTCGTACACGCAGCAGATGTTCAACTCGCGGTAGTGCGGTAGTTCAACAAGCTGGATTTAGAAAAGGGTATTCGACAGTGGACAATATCTTCAATTTAACAAGCATTTTTCATTTAAAACTAGCTAAAGGAAAGGTTTTTTTGTTTTTTTGTAAATTTTTCAGCAGCCTTTGACACAATTGATAGAAAATCCTTGTTTTATAAGTTGTCATGTTCAGGTGTTTCAAATCGTATGCTGAATGTATTAAACAGTTTATATATGGGTACAAAGGCAAGGGTTTGGAGTAAGGAAGGTGTGTCTGACAGTTTTGAAACGGGTGTGGGTTTACGTCAAGGGTGTTTACTTAGTCCTTTGTTATTCTCATTATTTATAAATGATATGGTTGAATTTTTGGGAGGGGGTTGCATTCTAAATGGGCACCGGGTAAATGTTTTGATGTACGCTGATGACATAGTTTTGTTGTCTTCCTCAGCCACTGGACAACATTATGATAAATTAATAATAATTAATTAATAATAATAATAATAATGGAAAAAATTATAATAAAGAAATTAGAGAAATATTGTAACTTGTGGAACTTAAGGGATAATTTAGATAAATCAAAAATATTAGTTTTTAGAAAAGGCGGGAGGTTAAAACAGACGGATAAATGGTGGTTCAAAGGTAACGTGATAGAAGTGGTTAATAAATATAAATATCTCGGTGCTGTACGTACTCACGTCAGCATTATCATGGGAGTGTAATTTGAATGAAAAGTATAAAATTGCGAAATTTGTTATGAATTCGGTATGGCATAATTTATTAGGTCGTAATAAAGTGCCGATAAGTATAAAATATACTATGTTCAATGCTATTGTAAGATCTACTATATGTTACGCTTCACAGGTATGGCGTGTTTCAAGGAATATAATACAGTGGAGGATATATTGAGGGTGTTTCTAAAAAATATGTTAAGATTAGGCTACCTCACAATATCCCAAATTATATGTTGTATTTAGAGTCAGGTTTCCAAAAAATATTTGTATTCACTTTGCAAATGCATTTTAAGTATGTTCTGAGAGTCGTGTCTATGCCTAAACACAGACTTCCTTTTATACTGGCAATAGAAATAATAAAAAATAAAATTTATTGGTTTTAACAGTGGATATGGTTAGGAGAAAAACATCAGGTTAGTTTGTTGTCAAATTTAAAAATGGTAAATCATTGGCCGGATTGGATGGGAATAGTAATAGAGGCAATAGACAGAGATAACACAAACAATTGTTTACAAAGAACAAGGCGAGCAACATACCATACTCTATACCTTACCCTAGAGTTTGACCTAGGAGATAAAACATATTTTAAAGATGACTTTGACATATCAAAAATAGGGTGGATAATGAAAACTAGATCTTAAGTAGTTAATTTAAATTACAAACCCTGGATGGCAGATAGAAATAATCTATGTTCTTTATGCAATTTAGGTGAAAATGAAACATTCTTTCACTTTGTAGCGGTGTGTCCCATACTTAGACAAATTCGAAAAAAATGGTTTGTTAAAGAAATAATAAGTCAAGCGGAGTTTTAATCCTATTTGAATGGCAAGGATTGGCGCTGTCTTGCCAAATACCTGAGAGAGGCTTGGGCCTATAGACGGCAGTTGATAACCGAATTTAACTATTAAATTTAACTATGATGTCCAACATTCTTTTCCTTATGAGTGGGAAGAAAAGATGATTTCTTAAATAAATGTTAATATTATGTATTATTTTAGAATAAGATAGCTGTATCAATGATAACTATGTAAAAAAACCTGTATTTTTATTTGATTTTTTAAAAGAAGTTTATATTTTTTATGTTTTATTACATTTTCAAAGAAAAAAAATTGTTAATTGTTTACGTTAGTGCCAACCTGGCGGACGGTCGGAAGACCATTGCCAAAGAAGGTGTTTATTTTGTAAATCCTGTAAATATTTTATGTATATCATAATAAAAGCACTATTTAATTTAATTTAATTTAATTTAATTTAATTTAATTTATTTAATTTAATTTAATTTAATTTAATTTAATTTTATTTCATTTCATTTCATTTCATTTCATTTCATTTCATTTCATTTCATTTCATTTCATTTCATTTCATTTCATTTCATTTCATTTCATTTCATTTCATTTCATTTCATTTCATTTCATTTCATTTCATTTCATTTCATTTCATTTCATTTCATTTCATTTCATTTCATTTCATTTCATTTCATTTCATTTCATTTCATTTCATTTCATTTCATTTCAT
>JAGFPH010002554.1:178372-191911 GCA_018207615.1 Philaenus spumarius | reverse complement strand
GGGAAAAATCCATATACTTAAATCCCTACCCAAAAACGATTAATCGGTATAACTCCGCCATTTTGAATCCGATCGAAGAACAAAAAAAAGTATATCTGAAGAATCCTACTAGGACCCTTTCACCAAAAAATCAGCAATTTTGAAGCATATTTACTACCACTTATCGATCCGGGAATAAAACAGATATATATATAATATAAAGTAATTTTCAAATTGAGTCGAGTGTAATATAGCTCTTATTTTCTTCGAAAATTCGGCTAAAAATTTATTTTTATTGTGAAGGGGCTGTTGCCCCCAGTTCACCAATTAGACGTAACTATGTAAATTTCGTATGTTATTATTTATTTTATTTCCTATAAAACACTTAAAATTAATAATTGCCAAATTTTCCGTTCTCTAGCAGGAAAGTATAACAATCAACATTCTAGCCTGTTTTTCAATGAGTTGGTGAATGTTGTACTTTTAAAATGAACTGAACACGGGACACGGTACCTCAACTTATTGTCTGGTAGTTCTGCAAAATCGTGGTTTCCGCAGTTAACTATCCAGTCTATGCATCTGTAAATAATAACTTTGCATTGATCCCATAAAGTTTAATTATTTTAAACACATCTATCAGTTTATTTTTCCTATTACCAACATCCTTTTTTTTTAATAATTGGAATATAAATGCTACTTCAGCAGCGAAACATAACTAACAAAATAGTCTCAAGTCCCTCATTTAAATAATTCTTTGTATAATAAAATCATTTATAAGTGTAATTTATTAGCGCGCCACAAAAGTGAGATGTGTAAAATCCAATATAAAATTCAAATTTAGCACTTCAAAAAACATAAAGAAAGTGAGTTTCGTCAAAAATGTTAGACAAATAACAAATTTGGGTTTCACGTTCGCTTGGTTTGTTTCAGAAATATTGCAATATAAGATTTGTAATCAGTGCATAAAAAACAGTGTGTTAATAATACAATTATTTTTCCCCCGCGTTTTTAATGGTGGGGGCACATATTGATAATTGGGAATTTAGGACTTTTCTGGTTAACTGTACTTTGAGGTGCTTCAATCCTGCTGCACCTACGGCTTGATTTTGAAAAACTCGGAATCAAACCCATGACTATCAATCCGTAAATATATGTATTTGAAATTTGACAGTTTGAATCAATTGTTTGTTTTGTAAAGGAACAGTTTGAGGCATTAAATTTTACAAATTCAAGTAACATTAAAACGGTCGTATCTACAAACACTTTTAATGTCCGCCTTTTAGAAAGGTAAACAGATTTTTTACACTAAATAAGTCTGCAAGCGTGTGCGCTTACGTGGAAAGTTTCATCTCTATATTGTTAGTGGGTTTTAACTAATAATTTTTAATTAAAATATCACATACAGACTGATAGAAGGAACGCTCATTTTAGGACATACCTTCATAGGAATTTTTTCAATCATTTTTACGCTTAGAATCATATCCTGAATGGCGTTTTCCGCCAGTTAGTGCACGCCCCTCTTGGGGGCGATGTCCAGGATCGGACGGCGATAATATTTTATTGCAATAATAAATTTAGTCAAATGCGTTTCATTTATTTTGACCCAGAAAACTGTTTGTTTACACAAATTTGTATTAAATTTATGCAATTAGTAAGTACTTAAGAGTAGTCCTGGTTACTAAACCATATTTGCAATATTTTTATTGGCAGAATCTATTTCACTTAGGAGGTAAAATGGAGGCAATACTCAGCGTTTGTGTAACTTTCCAATTTCCATAGTTAATTAATAAAGCAAACATTTTAAAACACGAAAAACTTAATGCTAAAATGTTTCTAAATGCAATACTATGGATACAATATTGTTTGTTGCTTTTTTAGAACAATAATAAAGTCAACAAAAACAGAATCAGCTGGTGCCGATTGTTACTATATCATCACAAACAATAAGTCAGACAAAACTCAAATCAGCTGACTCCTACGAGTTTAGTATTAACTGAAACAATTCTTAAAAGAACTTACCAATAGTATAAATTTAATAAAAACTTGTATAAACAAACAGCTTTATGTGTCAAAATAAATGAAACTGATTTGATTAAATTTAATAATTGCAATGATAAATAACAGAGGGGCATGCACTGTCTGTCGAAAAATACCATAAGTCCGTTATTCTCTAACCAATTTTTTTTTAAACGAACTTAATCGATAGGGAATTCAATTTGCAAAAAAAAGTTATTCTTGACATTTTTTCGGGAAAGGGCTAGTTATTTCGTTATTTCCGTTCGAAAGTTGTAAACGGTCGCCATTTTTAAAATATTGAAGTCACGTCAACTTAACTTTTTTCCCATTTAGGTAATACTATCAAAAGGTTGATATAAATTTGGTATTATTTCGTTTAGTAATTTTTTAGATATGCACTAAAAAAAAAACATTTTGGTCACAGTAGGACAACCAAAATGATTTTAGACAAATTAACAGTGATTTGATGTTTACTTTGTACCCAAGAACAATTCCAAAACAATGAAGGGTGTGACAAGAGTTATGAAGCACCCTGTTTAATAACCCTCTTTTTACATTCGTCCTTACATATTCCCATTAAAAATTAACTGTCAAAACATTTTAATAAACTTCACAAAGTCTTTGATTCTTATGTTGATTAATTCCCTACGACTTGTACGAGAATTAATTCTCGCACAAATATAACACAACAGTAAAGAAAACTTTATGTATTCATACATTTCTTTGTCTTTCACTGGAAACCTGAAAAATGATAAGTCTTTATTTTTCACAGATGTATTGTTGCAGTTTTTATAGGAACATTTAGATCCTCCACTTTTTGAACAGGACTGCATTGCAAAATGTAGCAGCTATTTACTTTACACACTAACAGTATTTACACTATAAACCATATTACATACTAAAACCATATTTACAAACTTACATTACTTAAAAAACATTAGAAAAGAAAACCAACTAAAATGTATTTATTTAGTACACTGCTATTACAATGTGGGAAATGAATCGCATTGACAAATATGGGGCTACGCTACCAAAGATTGTCTGAGACACAACAATCTGCGTTCAAGGTCACATAACAGTCGGACCTCTCGGTCTCTCCTTCTCTTTCCATTCTTGTCACACACTCGTCTGCAAAAAGAGCGCTCAGCGCTCCTAACGGCGAGATGCAAAATCACACTTTTATACCTACTTTAATGGGCTGAATTCTACCCATTTAAACTGTTCGTCTTATTGATATGTAGTCATTGCTCATAGTTTATGTCAGTGAATCAGTGAACCCGTCTAGCTTTAAAGAAATTGGGCGGAGCCTCCCTTCTCGGATGAATAGTGGCTAAATGGATGATTGGGTCTTGAATCTGACGGAAAGACGTTAGTTTGAAATTAAATTTTCTACAACTTTTGTATTTTACATTGTTTGCTATCTCATACCGTTTTCTTACAAAACGCGCTCAAAGTGAAAAAATTTAAAAATTCAAAAAATCTAAAAAATCTTTCCCGCCGAAAAGGTGCTTCCAAAATTAAAAAATTCTAACAATTTTCCCGAAAGTTTCTCGTCGAGAGCTTTAATTCAAGTATAAGGTTGAGGGGGTCCGATTACGGGAAGTGCCTAATAATTAATGTCAGTGAATCAGTGTTACCGTCTAGCTTTATATAAGTAGACTGGACGCTTCGCGTCCCAACCCCGCCTCGGCCTTCGGCCACAGATGGCTGCTTCGCTTCGCTCGCAGTTGGAAAATTCGATAAAGGATCTCGTTAATACATAGGCTCGTTTGTACATAGGTGACCTAGCATAAATCAGCTGTTTTATTTGGCAGCTGCCTCAAACTCATTAAACATTATCTCCATAAGATTAACATGGGAAATTTGAAGGATTGTGTGTAGGAACTCTTCTCGGATGAATAGCTGCTAAACGGATGATTGAATCTTGAATCTGAAGGAAAATCTCTACTTTGAAATTAAATTTTCTACAATTTTTGTATTTAACATTGTTTGCTATATCTTACCGCTTTCTTACTAAATGCGCTCAAAGTGGGAAAATGAAGAAAATTAAAAAATCGAACAAATATTTCTCGCAAAAAAGGTGCTCCCAAAATTAAAAAATGTTAAATTCTGGCAATTTTCCCAAACGTTTCTCGTCGAGAGCTTTAATTCAAGTATAAGGCTGAGGGGGTTCCGATTACGGGAAGTGCCGAATAATTAATGTCAGTGAATCAGTGAAATCGCCTAGCTTTAAGGACGTTGCGTGGAGCCTCCCTTCTCGGATGAATAGTGGCTAAATGGATGATTGGATCTTGAATCTAACGGAAAATATCGTCTTTGAATTTAAATTTTCTACAATTTTTGTATTTAACATTTTTTGCTATCTCTTACCGTTTTCTTACAAAACGCACTCAAAGTGAAAAAATGAAAAAATGTAAAAAATCTAAAAACTCTTTCCCGCCCAAAAGGTGCTTGCAAAATTAAAAAATGTTAACTTCTGGCAATTTTCCCAATAGTTTCTCGTCGAGAGTTTTAAGTCAAGTATAAGGTTGAGGGGGGTCCGATTACGGGAAGTGCCTAATAATTAATGTCAGTGAATCAGTGAAACCGTCTAGCTTTATGAACGTTGGGCGGAGCCTCCCTTGTTTGTTTGTTTGTTTGTTTGTTTATCGCCTTTATTTGGGCGCAGTCGAGGCTATGAAGCCCCTTCTACTGAACCCATCAACAAAATACATACATAATTACAAAATTTATAACAAAATTATAATAAAGACAATAATAACAAAATTATAAATATAACAAAATTATAAATATAAAGAATAATATAAACTAACATGGCTCATGCTACAAATAAAATAGGTAAATCATAAATAAAATATCCGCGAAATACACACATACATACACATGCCTACATACATACACATGCCTACATCCATACATACACACACATATACACACAATAGATACTATACATACTTTACATACAATACATATCTATAAAACTACGCAAATTTTTAATGAAATAACTTTAATTTTTAATAACAAAGAAAAACTTTAAATTTAAATTACAAAACTAAAAACAACCACAAACTTCAGTTCCTCGATGAATGTAAAAGACCAGTAATAAAGAAATTTTTGTATACAACATGAAAATATTCATATTACATAAAAAATTAATTGGAGTAAATCAAACATAAAAAAGAAAAAAGAAAGTAATACCAGGAAATCACACACTCTCTCGTTGCCTGGCCAAAAACTGCCCCCTAACATTTAATCTAAACTCCGATAGACCTGAACCCTCCCTTACCCGGGCAACAACTGAATTCCACAATCTGCAACCTGAAACTGCAAAGGATTTGTTGAAAATGGATGTACGGTGGAGGGGAATTTGGAGAATTCTAGAAGCCGAACGTGTATTGACACTATGTATATCAGACATAAAATTAAAAAATGTAGAAAAATAACACGGAGAATTAGTTTTAAAATACTTATATAATACAGTCAACAAAGCAAGATCTCTTCGATAACAAAGCTTAAGCCATTTCAATTGGTTATAAAAAGGAGTAACATGTTGACCAAAACCTATGGAGAAAATAAACCGGATACATACATTTTGTGCCCGCTGGAGCCTTAATGCTACCTCTGCCTTCAAGTCACTGTAAACGACACAACCATAATCAAATATAGGAAAAAGAAGTGACTCGACAAGCAGAGCTCTCACCTTAGTGGGAATCAGCATTTTGTAGCGTCTCAACTGTCTTAGCGAGGAAAAGACCTTGTTGCAGACATTGTCCACATGGTTTGACCAAGTAAGCGTTCTATTGAATAAAATACCAAGATTTTTGACTTCATCCTTAAATTCTAAGTTAATATTATTAACCTTTATATTAGGCACAGATCGAAAATCAATATTCTTTAATAAACGTGGGTAGCCGATTATAATTGCCTGCGTTTTCCCTTCATTAATCTTGAGACCATGACGAGCTGACCAAACAGTCAGTGAAATAATATCTTTGTTTATAAGGCTTACGCATTCCTCTATATTGGGAACATCACAGTGTTTATACATCTGAAGATCGTCTGCATAGAGATGGTAGCTGCAATTATTAAAATTTGAAGAAATGTCGTGTATATATAGAGAAAAAAGCAGTGGTCCCAAAACAGATCCCTGCGGGACCCCTCTTTGTACTTCTAACCAGCCTGAACGGGAGTTATTCGGCCCAAGAACACACTGTTGTCTTTTGCTAAGGAATGCCTTAAACCATCTTAAGGAAGGTGGTGAGAAATTTAAACTTTTGAGTTTGCTAATCAAAATGTCGTGTATAACCGAATCAAAAGCTTTGCTATAGTCAAATAGTGTCAGAAACGTGACTTCCTTCCGGTCCATTGCATACCTAATGTCATCTGTAATTTTTAAAAGGGCTGTTGTTGTGCTGTATCCTTGCCTGAAACCTGATTGAAACTCGTCATAAAGATTATTAGTTTTCATGAATTCAATTACTTGATCATAAACAAGCCGCTCCAAAATTTTGGAGAGTACACAGAGCAGACTAATGGGCCGATAATCAGCAGGATCGGAAGGGCCAGGTCTTTTTGCTAGAGGTTTAACAAGCGCTAAGCGCCATAATTTTGGGAAAACATAATTTTGAAGAGAGAAATTAAAGATATCAGCTATTATTGGAGTAATCACAAACAGTACTTTTTTAATTAAAAGGATTGAAATTTGGTCAATGCCTTTCGCTTGAGAAGTGACTCTACGTACCGCTTTCAAAATGTCTTCATCATACACGTGTCTGAAATAGAAAGGTTCATAAGCAGGAGCTGGCAGAGAAGAATAATATTTACAGACTGTTTCAGAGTCAGAAACAGCGCTACTAAAACTGGAAACGAAGTAAGAGTTCAGGTCATCAAGGGCCACACCGACATTACCTGACGTATGTACAACTGAAGAATGTATGCCTAGTTTACGCACAGAAGACCACGTTTCAGTAGGTGTCTTACAGGATTTAAATAGATCGTGTGAATATCTTAACTTTGCATTTCTGATAGATTGTTTAGTTTTATTTCGGAGTGCACGAAAAATTTCAAAATCATTTGCTAATCTCGACCGAACATACCTTCGTCTAGCGACATCTCTGTTTTTCATAAGTTGTCGGATTTCCTTTGAAAGCCAATGAGAAGGAGGGTGAGTAACACGTACAGATCTAACCGGGGCGTGTTTATCATATAAGGTCAATAAAATTTTATTAAAAAGATCAACTTTACTATCTATGTCGTGTAATTTTACAATTTCAATCCATTCAGAGCCAACAGCATCTGCAATAAATGAATCGTGATTAAAATTTTTTAAATCTCTAAACGTAATGAATTTTGTTTTAGGTTTCGGTAATCTAAGATCGTAAACAAGATAAATAAGGTCATGTCTCGAGATACCAGGGAAAGAGCTTTGGCCATGCATCAGAACTTTATTTGGTTTGGAAACGGCATATAAGTCAATAGTAGTGTGAGACGTAGCCGTGTGATGCGTTTCCGACAAAGGCAATAGAGATAAGTCGCACATAAAGAATAAATTTAGTAGTTGAGATTTTTTAAAAGAGACTACACTTTGTGATATGTCTGCATTGAAATCTCCACATATCACTACATGGTCATAGCCAGGAAGCAAAGAACCCAATACGTCCTCAACATTAGACAAATATCCTACTTTAGGAGGTCGGTACACTACCCCAAGCAATAACTTACTATTTAAAGATTTAATTTCCAAAAATAAAAATTCAGGCTTTTTAAAATAAATAGCAGGGGAAGATATTAAAATATTAGATCCAAGAGAGTCTCTTACATAAGCAGCTACCCCACCTGCCGCCTTGCCAATATGAATACTGTACCAATCTTACAAAAGAATAATTAAGGGAACGGAAGCAATACTGGGCCACATAGATTGGTACTGTTCAAGACTTACCTTAGAATTTAAATATCACCAAAAGTAGGAATATTTCAGCTTATCTCTTACAATGCACAGGATACCTAAAGGTTACCTCAATAAACCATAGAAATATGTATAATTTTAGGTTTATTAACCAAGTTAAATAAAAGTTTATACGCCCTTAATACAAAAAGATAATTAACGTGCCCTTAATACAAAGAAAGATTGAGATTTAAAAAAGAAAACATATATATTTTATTAAATTTAATTTAAAAACCCTTCCCAAAAAATAAAATTCAAAAACCCTCCCTTTTAATAATAATTACAGAAATTATACAGAAGATTTACAAGTTACAAAGTTTAACATGAAGTACCATGGATTTGTTTTAAGAAAAAAATATTTATTTGTCGTTGGCCAACTCTAAAAGGTAATTATAAATAATTAAATAAACAGACAATTTAATTATGAGACGTCTCTCTATATATAAAAAAAATGTAAAATTTCTAATATGCAGCCCTTAAGGGCTAAGGTCCGAAATGTGCTAGCTTGCTCCTCCCAAATTATTTAATACTAACATATCTTAAATAGTACACATATGCAAAAGTTACTTTCAAAATACAGCCTATTTAACACTTAACATAAAGAAAAGAACAAAAGCAGATAGTTCTCGTTTTTAAGTTAACTTCTGTCTCTAATTAAAACTCAGTAGAAAATATTTAGATTATGCATTCCATTTTTCAGTTGCAAGGTAGGCCTTTTCTAATAGTAGTAGTAGCAGGTTATCTCATTGCATTAAACATCCCCTGCACTTGGACCAGTTTAACTGTATAACACAGATAACAATTTCCTTTTTAGAAAACTTGCAGTTATTTAAATAAGCATAAAATGATAGTTCTTTGAGTTGGCTGTATTTATTAAATTTTGTAGCACAAATAGCAAATTGCTACATAGATGGTGATTGTTAATATAACATGCGTAATGTTGCATAACACTGTCTGTACATGTTAGGTAAGCCACATGGTAACATAAAAGAAATGTTAACGTTTAGTTACATATCAGCCATATATTTTGCTTATAGCTTATTAAAAGTTTTCAATATCTGTTACACTGTAGACATACTACACAGTTATAGTTAATTAATGCATAACACTTTAGGCTTGTTGTGGAAATCTGTTTAGGCTTTAACAATAACAAAAATGATATCGGCTTTATAGTTTTTTGTAGGCTGTAAGATTTACATTTAAAATTTAGGCTGTAAGAATTACATTTAAGTTTAGGCTGTTGTAAAAAAGAAATATATAGGTTTCTCTAATAAATTGAACAAAATGAGTTAGGAAGTTGTACATGAAGCAAAAGTGGAAATAACCTAATTAAGTTTTACAAGTAATATCTTATAATTATTAAGGTAAAGCTGAAATATTGTACCTGGTATGCGAAAACAAAAGGTTTAGAAGTAAATCATGTTCTTCAGCGACACACGTTACCCCGATCAAATTATCTAAAGTTTAGCAACATTACTACCACTTGCCAGCGTCTAAGAGTTTTCGTTCGTAACGGTCTAATGGCCGACGCTTTCTACGTACTCATGACAAAGCGAGATTTCAACTTAATAGATAAAGAACAGCTGATCGGTTGTGGGATGCTATGGCATTCTAAAGTAGTGTTACGGCTTCAGATACCGTACGGAGTCGACGTCTGGCGGAGAAAAGGATAACTGGGTGAAGGTTAAATACAGAAAGGTTGTAAGTAGGTAAAATAAATGATAGAAGTTGTTGATGGACGTTACAATACCTGCCGCCTTGCCACCTCCCTTCTCTGATGAATAGTGGCTAAACGGATGATTGGATCTTAAATCTGATGAAAAATCGTTGGTCTGAAATTAAATTTTCTACAACTTTTGTATTTAACATTTTTTGCTATCTCAAACCGTTTTCTTACAAAACGCGCTCAAAGTAAAAAAATGAAAAAATGAAAAAATTTAAAAAATCTAAAAAATCTTTCCCGCCCAAAAGGTGCTTGCAAAATTTAAAAAATGTTAACTTCTGGCAATTTTCCTAAAGGTTTCTCGTCGAGAGCTTTAATTCAAGTATAAGGTTGAGGGGGTCCGATTACGGGAAGTGCCTAATAATGAATGTCAGTGAATCAGTGTTACCGTCTAGCTTTATATAAGTAGATATAGGAGATTATTCAGCACATTTTGTTTTTTATGACTTTATAGCCCCCAAACTCGATTGAAAAGTAAAATACCATAAAAAGCTTGTTTGTCCACTGCGAGCGAAGCGAATCAGTCCATAATCAGAGGCCGCAAGGTCGAGGTTCAAACTCTCAAAGAGAATTTTTCCGCCAAGTGCTGAACGAAGCATATTCTACACTTTCGTGAGTAGACCAATTTCCCAAATAGTTGGTTAAAACCCAAATCATTTGAACTACTATAATGATCAAACTATTGTCTACTGTTAGTCCTGCTTACAGTTCATTGTACTTCTTATTTCAGTAATTGAAATCCATATTTAAGGTACTATTAAATAAATAGGGTTTCCCTCTCTCCCTTAGCTTCTAAAAACACATCAACTAGTAATATTTTATAAGGCCTATGGCGACTTAAAATAGACAACGGAACTTTTAAATTGAAGTTTACTTTTTACTTTCTCACTATACTATAGTAGAGGGAAAGTATAGTGATAGCAAAGAAAATCAATGTTGAGATTTTTGTGGAAATATCCGTTTTGGGACCCCCTGAATCCAAATGTCTGTATGTCTGCCTGTTTGTCTGTATCTTATCTTCTAAAGCGCGAGATAATTGTCTGTCTGCTAAATAGATCTGGAATCTCTGTCTAAGGATTTTTGATTTTTTGATTTTATATGGGGCTTTTGGACACGAGAAATCGATTGGAAATGGTCACCAGTCTGGGAAAATTCGTTTTCTACGTCTTTTTATTAAATTAAAAAGTGAAATTTGTCCATTTTAAACAATACAAAGCACAGCTGATGCAAATGTTTTCAATGTCATTACAATAATCATCTGTTTTCTTTTAAACTGTATTTTATTAGAGGTAAGCCTAATGTTGTATCTATTTATAGTTACCATGGCAACGAATACTTCTGCTAAATAAACATAAACTTTATTTAGTTGTTTAATGTTATAGGCCTAACCTCAAAACTCAATAATCCAATATTTATTATTGAAATCATAGCCCTGCTTATAATCGAGCTTTAGCTCGGTCTCCTGGTACTGTATACAAAGCTAGAGCGAAAACTATTCGATCGATTTCAAACAAATTTGCACCAGACATGTCAAGTAGGCACAGATAGGTCACGAAAAACGGTTTTGAAAAACAACCCCCTTTTTGGCAAAAAAAAACCCAAAAAATCAGTTATTATTTTTTTACAAAAAAACTGCTTTAACGATTTGGATAAAATTTGGCTTATTTGTAGCGTTTAATGTACCCTGCCATATATATGCAAAAAAACCGCATCTTTCTAGAAATTCTCGTTTAGCTAATAATAACAACTGGTTTGTGGGATTTTTTTTACCATAAAGGGGGTTGTTTTTCAAAAAATTTCAAAACCTTTTTTCGTGCATCTATACGGTCCAAATTGACGTGTTTTGTGAAAATTTGTTCGAAATCGATAGAATAGTTTTCTCCCTAGCTAATAATAATAATATTCATCAGTTAATCTCTTACTTTCATATCACCTCTCCTACCCCACCTACAAGTATGAAGTCACAGTGAATCTGTTTAATATTTTTTTTTTTGAGAAAGTATGTGCCAGTTCCTGGTACCATTTATTAGTAGACGTTCTAAACTAGCGTATTTTATTTATTCTTACAAATGTGTTTCTGTTTGATTTGACGCAAGCAACACAACTAGAACCACCCACAGACATCTCATCAAATATTTACAGAATTAATTATCGAACTAACTGGATGGAATAGTTTGGTGTTATCCGTTTTGAAACAGAGTGTTCGTGCAGAAGTCTCCTGTGTTAAAATTTGCCAATAATTATGACGTGTGCATTCATCTTTCGTTATCAACATAGGAATTTAACGATTTGTTGTAATCGAAGCTGTCGACTCTTCAAGGAAACCAGCGTACTTGGACATTCTAAGCCTAAGCCGTATCAAACCATGTCGTATTGCAAGTAATAAATACTCCGGGTAGAGTGTCCGTGCGGCACGAGAGCGAGAGAGAGAGAGAGAGAGAAGGACATCGAATACCAAACCAATCGTAAAACACGAACCAAAGCTTTTGTGATTGAGTTAACTCGGATTCGCGTGTAGTAATACACTCACGCAAAGACAATCGGATCCTCCCGATCAAATTAACGTCCATTTACATTCGCGAGGCGTTACCGAAACAGCGTAAGCTCGGGCCGATGTCGGTCCTAATTATCAAAGTGACCGGAGTAATGTATTTCTGATTTTGTTTTTCATGTTTCGCGATAACGTTGTTTGCTCACGACAGTGCCGTGATGGTAAATTAATAATTGTAATTTCTTTCAATTTCCGAATAACAAGTCCTGGTTATAGATAAGTTCGAACAAATGCATGCATACACATTTAATATATTAATAGCACGTGTACCTATATCCATATAAATAAAATATGTAAATGTTCTAAATCTAAAATCTCCTAAAGTTCTACACCGATTGCTTTGAAATTTGACACAACATTGCATTCGAATCCACGAGTGTTTTTATATACTTTTTGACAGTGCCATCTGTTGGATATAAATATAACACATACTATACCGATTATTTTACGGCAATGAGAGCGCCATAATAAATAATAATGAAGTAGGTTTAGCGTTGGTATAGTAAACAGCTGTTTGTTCTAATATTTTCATTAACAGCTGATTCTAAACTTTGAAACAATTATATGTATTTCTAACTTTTAGGTTAGGTTTACACAAATAATGCCATCTGTTGAACTTAAAAATATCAAAGACTATACTAAATATTTTACTGCAATTGGAACGCCACAATAAATAACTAAATATGTTTACAGTTGGTACATTAATCTGCTATTTGATAACATTTTCATTAACAGTTGATTTCAAAATTCAAACAATTATTTGTATTTCCAACATTTTAGGTTAAGTTTGTGTTTAAGTGTAGACATCAGCCTTGCTGGTTCTATTAACTTACATTATAACTGCTGTTATAAAATACATGAAATAATTAGATTGGGATCTTTAACATGCATTATTTACCATCTTAGCTTTGAGGTTATTATTATAAGCTACACCTTTATTAAAAAGAAAACGTAACACATGTGTGTAGATTGCTCCAACGGGGTTGGCATGCGGAGCACGCAGGGGTCTCCCCTAGTCTATCTATTCTAGGCTATATAAAATCCAAATCCACTGACTCACTGATCACGATTTCTCAAAAACTACTGAACTGATAGGAACGAAATTTGGTATGTAGCTTCCTCTAGGGCCATAGGTGCTCGCTAAGAAAGGTTTTAAAAAAATTCGAAATTTTAGATGGGTTTGGGGGGTTACTAAATCACGATTTCTCCAAAACCACCGAACGGATTAGAACGAAATTTGGTATTTAGCTTCCTCTAGGGCCATAGGTGCTCTCTAAGGAAGGTTTTCAAAAAATGCGAAATTTTAGAGGGGGTTTAGGGGGGTCA
>JAGFPH010002554.1:139083-160996 GCA_018207615.1 Philaenus spumarius | reverse complement strand
TTCGTAAGTTGTGTTAAAACAGTTTACTTGGTAATACCTCTGAAATGGACATTGTGTTTTCTCATTTCATAAATTGTGTTAAAACAGTTTACTTGGTAATTGCTCTGAAAAGGGCATTGTGCTTTCTCATTTCATAAATTGTGTTAAAACAGTTTACTTGGTAATTGCTCTGAAATGGACATTGTGCTTTCTCATTTCATAAATTGTGGTAAAACAGTTTACTTGGAACGGACATTACAGTTTTCACTTCGACTGCTTTCTTTTTAACTCAAACGCGTTTCCGTTGAAATTATTACAACTTTAACTCAGTTGTAAGTTTTAATCATGAAACTTAGTTTAGTTTTAGTATTGAGCTCGTGTATCACTGAAGACGGCGACATTGTCGTTGAAACGCTTTTAAGATAATAAACTTATTAGTCGTGAGATTCTGTGTGCAAATTTTATTCTATCGATTATATTTGGATTCACAATTTTCCGAATAACATCTATTATTTTAAATAACAAGAGATAAAAAGTACTATTTCTCAAAAGTTGATTAATGTGTACTAGCTGCTCTATCGAACGGTGAGACGCTCCACACAGTTATTCAGGGCCCTTTTAAAGACATCGATATAAAAAATATAATTTTTTTGTTACATGAACCATTGAGCCAAGGGATGTCCCCTTGCCGTCCAGTGAGCCATAACGGTGACAAGAGAATGCACTTGCTCCGCCGAAAGTAGACGCTGCGCGATCGCGTGTCACCTAATGTACAAACCCCTAACTGAATGCAGCTGATTCTTAGTTCATTTCTTTCTGGGCTATAAATATATTTAATACTATTGTATTATAATCTCTTGTTTCAACTGCATGGGAAACATATGCTGCAAACAATTTTCGAGAAGTCATATTTTTTGTTAACCGTCAATAACAGTTATTCATTTGAAAGCAGAAAACGAATGTAGCCATATTTATTCGACTTATCTATACCCCAGCCGGGTTTTATGTTATGAACTAAAAGTTAAATAAATTACAATTAATTTTTTTTAATGAATTATATAAATTAAAGTTAAATTGCAAAATGTTATAAAAATGTGGGAAGTACAATGTACTTTTGATTACAAGTCGCGGGTACATCTGAAGATTTAACAAAGCCCTCATACTTCAGATTTACCGATTTTGTCGTTAGAAAATACATTTTAAAGGTATTTGTATAATACTCTTAAATTACCAATTCATGAGGAACATTCACAGAAAATAAAAAAACTACCAAATTTATGGTTCTACCTGACCTTAAGACTTTATGGTATTATGTCGTCTATTTATTCGTTCCCTAATACTCTGACATAATTTGAAAACCCTAAAAGCGTTTCATGAACGCCAAAGACGAACTAAAAGTTTTTAGTTGCAGCTCATGTATTACTGAAGATGGCGACTTTGTGTTAGATTGCGTTTAATTATTAAACGTACGTGTGTAAGCATTACTGTATTAATTAAATTACAAGTGAAAAAACATGGACCAAGACCGGGATTTGAACCCAGGACCATTGCCTTTCCGGGGCAACACTCTACCACTGAGCTATCCTGATCCTCCAGATATTGGTCGATGTTATCTCACTTGTACGGTTTTACTGCATTTATGAATTAATAGACTGAATACCTCGCATGCGACATTGAAAACAATCTCAATTCTTTTTGCAGCCTACAGTCGTGTCCTCCAATAATGAAAGAAGTAAAAGCACAACCAAACCTATCTAGCATTACAATCTTAGATTTATTTTTTGTTTTCACCACCTAATGCATATGGTTTTTTTTTAATGCAATACTTTCTGCGTGATTTTAAAATCAACGAAGAATAATCACGAAGAAGAACGTTAAAATGTGTTAAAATTTTTAATTAGACCTACACGTAAAGCAATTATTTTTTAATTTAACAGAGCTAGGTCTAGTGAAGCCGGTTAAAGCAGCTTCAAATGGTTTGGAACATTTTTCGAATTCATATTACGGCAATTCAAATCTAATTCCGGTTGTATCAATTTTTCGAAGGATAAAAACTCAAATGATTGAAATATTCATCTCAAGGTATGCGACTGATTATTTGAAAGAAAGCAATTACAAGATTGTAGACATAAAGAACTGGTTTGTTTGAAATTACAAAAACAAAACACTCCATTTAAAGTTGAATTTTACAAATACGTAAACCACTTCGGATTTTTAAACCCCAATCTAAAGCGAACACAAATATCGCTGTAAAAGTCAATATTTTCTTTACAAGTTTTACAATCGAAATTGAACGAATAAAATATTTTAAATTTTTAGCAGACTATACAATTACTCTAACAGAAACTATATTATTTAGACAACCTGACTCTATAATTTGAGTTGGCAAACGTAAACGACAATTCTTTCTCCAGTTGCCGTGATATACAGTGAAACAAATTCCCTTCTCGTACTTTGAAGTAATGAACTTGATTCGTTCAAGCGAAGAAGACAAAAGGTTGGTTACAGATTAACTAGTGTCACAGTAATTAGACGTGTCTAAGAGGCACCTACTTGTCTACGTCAGGAAATGTTTTGTCGCACACAATGCAACGCGTCTCTTCTTCTTCCTCGCCTTCTTCCTCTCTGTCTTCGTCAAGAGTTCCTGAATGCTGAGAAGCTGGAAAAATACAAATATGTTTAGCTAAGTGTTATATATTATATAATACCGAGTCTCTCTATGTATAAAATTAAAGTCCATATTTAAATATAGGAATTTTCTCAAGATGTGAAAATTATATACACTTTTGATAAACTATGTAAGTAGTTCTTCATTTGGTATCTTAGCTGTAAGTTCCCTGAGTCCCTGAAATTGCATTGAATACAAAAGGCCTAAATAACACACAAAGAATGTAACGTACTAGTTTCAATAATGTAATCCTGTGATCATGATCATTCTTCCCCTTTGTCATTTTCCATTTTAACAGTGACAAAGGAAAAAATGTCGTATTGACTGAATTTTCCCCCGTTTACATTGTTCTTAGTACACAATTTTTGTTATTTTAACTTTACAAAATTAATAAGATTACAAAATAACACATCACTTATGAAAATTTGCCATTAAACTGGTAACAATTTGAACAAAATATAAATTGTTATAATAGGCTATAGTCTACTTGCAATAAAATGCTATTTTTTAACATGATTTGGTGACTAGAACTATTTTTGTCACCAGCACCCTTAATTATGATCATACACACTAGGAATATTGTGTTCTTATTCTTCAATTTCTGAAATTCGATTTATTTATTGAAAGTACCTACATGTATCCTAAATTTGTTTGCTTCTGTTAATTTATTACTTACTTTTAAAATGGCATGGGTAACTATTTAATCTAAGCAAAGCATTAATTTTATAGTCTTTTTTTTTAAATTCCTCTGTATATTTTTAAATGTAAAACTACTATGAAGAAGCAAAAATTATGCAGGATTATAAAATTATTCAAGCAAAAAACCTATATTTTTTGCCTATACTATGCTGAATGACGGAACAAATTTAATATAATAGGGGTAAAACAATATTGAACAAGCTAAGAGATTAAGTGAAATAAAGATAAATGTATGTGGACTACATCAATAAGTAGTAAGACCCTAAAAACAGTTTAAGGGGGCAGATAGTCCAAACAAGTATTTTTTATCTATTTTTTTATTTTTATCTTTTTAAAAACTGCATAATGTGCTGAAAAATTTGGTACCAAAATATTGAAAATTGATCAATTATTTACAGAGTTACCAGCTGATGAAATCGTATGTTGCTACAATTATATTCCCAGTTCTATGAAATTAATCACTTGACTTAATTAAGAACTGATCTAAGTTATTATTATAAACTTCTCACGAATACAAATTATACAGATTCAAACTTAAGAGCAACCAAGCAAGCTTCCTATAACCACTCCTAGATGGTGCTGATAAACTATATTTTACTTTACACGTAATATTTATACCGATTGTAAAGTAACTGAAGTTTTGTTAATTTGTCAGTTTTCTTTAATCAAGCCTTAGCCTAGTGGATAACGTTGCGTCTTCCTGATCGGAAGATGCTGGGTCAGAATCTAGGCTAGGGAGACCAGATATCTAATCATATCTGTGGTTTGAGGGTAGGAGGGCGGAAGTCAAGCAAACGGTGGTTGGCTCGCTTCCAGACATAAGGACTATCTGCCCCCTTAAACTAAAACTGAACAGAAAAGAGACAAGAAATAACAAAACAAATTTTGACTTAAGATTTGATGCAGAACTCGTGGCTTCGCGAAACAGTTTTTAAACTTAAACCAAACCGAAAGGAGAAAAATAATAACAACGAAATTAATGACCAAACATTTGGTACAGTAGCTTTATGAAGCTAATTGTTGGAAATTGTTCCAATCACAATTGGCATATACCGTGATCAATTTTTGTGTACGTTAATGTACGTTTAAAATGTAGCACTGTCTGCTAGCATTTTCAATCACGTCTATGGTTACCAATGACAGCCACTAAAAATCGCCCTACCGCGGCAATTTGAAAACAGATTCTTGAAAACGAACGGTTCTTAAAATTGTACCAAAACCGATAATATCAATAAGCTATAGCATCAATACAGCAAACAAACGTCAATACATGTTATGCGCTCGTACTTCACGACAACAATTAATCGTCCTCTAGACGGAACGGAATCAAAGTTGTTGTAGATCAAATTAATTGGAATCAGAGTCATCTTAATTTACTGTCAACTTAATCGTGGCACACTCAGTCATCCTTTGTACTTAGGAAGTCATTGTGCCATTGTGTCGAAGGCTTGTGTGCCCGATCCATCAACGTCGGCTCGGGGGATGTTGCATGATCGTACACATGAAGACGTCGCCATTTTTCAAAGTATTTCTTTTTCATAACAACAATAAAGAGTTGACGATCGAAAAGCCTTCGGTGTTTCTTTGTAAATTTTAAAGCGAATCGCTCGAATATCGACAAATTTGTAAGGCGAACCGGGAGTCCTTTAGAAAGAAATCAGGTTGTACGACAAAGAACAGTTTACAATGGCGAAAAAATAAACGAGGCTCCTTTGGAATTATTAATTAGTCTCCACGGTTAATTTGACACCTTGCTCTTTCAAGTAGAGCTAAATAAAATACTTAATTGATTCTGTTTGTGGGATTAGCCACAAAACATAATAATTTCTTTGGAAGAAAAATATCAACATTTAACAAAGATGTTTGAATATGAGCAATAATAATATTGTTCATATATAATTTAGTGTCAGTGTGTCAAAGCAAGTCAGTTCTTCCTGATTTGTATTAATGATATGAATGAATATATATATATATATTTTGTTTATATATATACAAATTTCTGTCCTTTATTACAAAATAAAATACTCCTAAACTAAAAACAAATAAAGAAAAGATACCTCGATGTTGTTAACCTGTTAGGGGCTTTATGTGTATACTCAAAAATAATTATTACAAAAAATTACTACATTCACACATAAAATTCACATCAGAAAATAACGCTATAAAAATATTAATTTACGTTGGCTAAAATTAGATAAACAGCCGCCGACCGAGCCGAAGAAAACAAACTACATAATTTAAATGTGGTTACAAAATAAATCCAAAACAGTTTCCTAAAATAATTACTTTAAACAAAATACACAAAACAAAATTAAAACACTTCCGTATAGAAAATGTATTAAATCAAATATTTCAATCGATATTATTATTAACTAGTAAGCCCCTTCACAAATCACAGGGAGATTCATTGTACACGTCAGAAGTAGTTCATTTTTATAAAAATACCTCTAAATTAACCTATGTTGAGATAATTTTTTACTGGTAAATGTGTACATTTATAAGGATTATAAAACTGTAGGAATATTTGTTAAAAGTTTGTATTTATATGCATTATCTACATCTATACTAATATTATAAAGAGGTAAAGTTTGTTTTTTGTTTGTTTGTTTGTATGTAGGGGGAATCTCTAGCACTACTGAACCGATTGAAAAATTAGTTTTACTAATAAAAAGCTACACTATCTCTGAGTAACATAGGCTATAATTCATTTCGATAAAAACCTTTTTTTATTTCAATATTTGTAAATTTAGTCGGAAAAAAATCTTAGGTTAGGCCTAGAATGATAAACCAACACATGTATTTACATTTATTACCATAGCAACCAATTGGATAAAATAACATAATATAGCTGTTTGCTCCAATATTTCCAGTAACAGCTGATTTCAAAATTTGAAGCAATAATTTTTGTATTTGTATTTCTAGCTTTTAGGTTAGGGTTTTTAAGTGTAGACCTGAGCCTTGCTGGTTCTTTTAACCACTATTATAACTGCTGTTATAAAATATAAGAAATACTTTAATTTGAACATTTAACATTATTTACCATCTTAGTTTTGAGGTTATTATTAATCCTACACCTTTATTATAAATAAAACAGGGAGGTTCCATTGAGGGTTGGCTCCGCACGCCAACCCTCAATTAATGAACCTTCTAAAAACATATGTTATGATTTATTTATTTATTTAAACAAACAAAAAATAATAGTTTTGCAGAATATGGGAAGATTTATGTTCCAAATTGGTATATATGTTATAATCGTGCGTGGAACAGTTCTCTCAAATGTCGAATTTGTAGACAAAAAATCTCCCACGTAAAAACAATGGGAGTGTTTAGGACTTCATATTTTCTATTTTTTAACAAACTTAAATAGAGGAAATGATACATTTTATTTTTTTTTAAGTATCGAAATGTTTGGGCTTCAAATTAATTGGTATATTTGCCATGAGCCAACGTGAACTCGTTCTTCCGAAATAAGGAATAGATCCTACAAAACAGTTCTGTCATTTTAATAACACGGAATAATTTGTAAACTACAGTTACTTTTAAAACACAGTGATATTTTGGATATTTATATTTTTCTGTAAATGTGCAGTGTAAGTCGTTCAAATTGGCACGTGATCTGTACAAATTGTTGGAAAAATGCCGACGTAATGGGCCGATAAAAAATTACTAAACGAATTAGTATATACAAATATATAACACCAAGTAGTTCATAACCCTAGGTTACAGATGGTTAAGGGTCTGCTCCAGTAAGCGAGAAAGTAACCGGAAACGCAACCGCTTCTCACTGTATCCCTATCTAAACAGTGCAATTTCTTGCAGCTGAACGCTTTGACATTGCCTCATTTCAAACCATTTTATAAGTCTATCTTTCGTAATTGATTGTTGAAAAAAAACTGAATATTATTTATCAAATTTTGGATCCGGCTTGCAAATATATTATTTTTCATTATTAATTTTTTATTGTGTTAGGAAAAAATCAAACTTTGTACTTACAAAATGTCAATTACAAAACAAATAAAAAGCATTTAAAAAAATGTAAATTGCAAGACGGATGCTTATTGTGACTGTGCTTAAAATGAGACCTTGCAAACAATGTTATGATAAAAAGTAAACGAAATAAATGGTTTGAAATATAACATTGCTTTTATGGGATAAAAATCCAAGATGGCCTCCACTACGCAGGAGATGGCCTCTTTTTAACCTATGAAAAAGAGTATTTTGGGCAATTCGACAAGTATTTAATGCACAAATGGTTCTTTTACAAGTTATCGAACAAAAATCGTTAGCGGTTCGAGCGCTGGGGTTTTGCGAGCCATCGGTCACCCTAGTTTTTAATTATTACAACGTATGTTAGTTTGTGGAGTTTTAGAAACTTTTATTCATGCACTATGATCTTTATATTGATTTTATCTGTGAGCGTTTTCCCTTTATACATGAAAGGAAGCACATGCACAAATTCAGTGTAAAGAGCTTGTTAACTTCATGAACAACATTTGATTTATAATTGAAGTTAAAACAACATCCGTCGTTATGAATAGTATGAACTTCATAGTAACTTCATGAATAGTATTAAGTTTGTGCAAATTGTAAATAGACAAGGAGCGGTTTTACTTTAAATTAAAAACGTGAAAAATATTAAACTCATTAAATTTCTGTCGTTCATACTTCTCGTTAAATTTCCACCGACCAGATTTGTTTGGATTGACTCTTTTGGGTCAAAGCGGAATAAAACGAGTGAAAGTTAAACTGTTTCCTTTGAACGGAAGTCCGTCTAGATTATTACAAGTGTAAAACGCTTCAATTGTATTTTAAAATTTCAAATTTAAAAAAAAGGTTATTATATTTTGTTAGAATGTTTATAGAAAAGTTAATATTATTATTGAATATCTACATGATTGCAAATTATACAGTACGGAGTAAATTTTAAAATAATTAACTTTGTTTAAGGTTACATACTACATAGTCCAGCAACTATAAGAGGGTCTAGTTCACTGAGTGACTCATTTTGACTTTTGAATATTGTTGGGAACTCTTAGAGGACAAACAATCTATTCCAGAGGGAAAAAGGTAGGAAAGGTAAGAGGGGGAACGGGGGTTTAAAATTTTATAAATAAGTTTTCAAGGTTTTCCCTGATGGCGAATAACTGACCCTAAATCAAATTTTAAATCTCTTTGTTTTTTTTTTTTTTATTTACAGAGGTGATAAGTTTTAATCATCCTGTAGACCGGTTTTACTCATATGTACATATACAAAAGAATATATCTTATACTCATATTCCACGACAGATCGGGATTTACTGTATTAAACTATTTTTAATTCGTAATTTTTCAAACAAAATGTCGTTAAGAACATCGTTAAACAATGTCCCCGACGTCCTCGCGTTAGCCCCCAAAAGTTGTGCACCTTCTGGGTTGTGTACCAACATCGATTTTTAATCTTACAAGTGTCCCCAACAATAATCAAAAATCAAAATGAGTCATTCTTTCAGTGCATCCCCGATAAGTAAATAATTCTGAAACTCGTAGAGATAGAAGAACCTGTATTGCATAGGTAAATTATAAAGAGAAACCGTTGTTTAGCGCAAATCAAATTTAAAACTAAATTAAATAGTATTTTTCGTTGAATTATTTTTCTTTGAGTTAACTAACAACCTTTGTTGGTTTAGAGCCAGCTCGACAGTTATAAATGATGCTAGTACACTGTGCTAGCTGGGTAGAGACTGTCCCGTGGCGTGTGATAGGATTTCAAAATATCAGGAAAGTATCTGGATAGAGAACATTCAATGTTTACATTCGTTTACTATATCGAAAAAAGTGAATATTTTGAATGGATTTTAAAATAATATTGGTTTATTCTAACAAAAATAAACTAGCGCAAGTTACTTCAATCTAAATATAAGTAGAAAACTCATATGCAAATCGTTGGGAAATAAGTTTGCAACCCGTACGTACATGTGTATGATTTTTATGCAATGCTAAAACAGACATAAACATTGGATGTGTGATCTAAAACTATTCAGTTTTCAATTTATTAAAATACAATAAAAGACAAATAGCTAAATAACTAATAATACAAAACGTCTACCTAATTTTTAACCGCGCTTTTCATTTTGTGTTTGTTTCGTTGTTTAAATCATGCGGTATGTTTTCTAATAAAAGTATAATTAAATATTTTCAGCTATTTTGTCTGTTTGGCATGCGGCTATGTTTTACTTTTTTTTCAAAACTAATAAAGACAAACCCACTTTAGCAGGAGCGTGAATAAAAATAGTAGCTTGACGTCAAGGAGCAGAGAACTAAGAAATAAATTTAATGCCAATGTACCTAAACAAACCTTTCAGTATTTATGCAATTTTATACATATTTAGCACCGAAGTTTTTTAATTGTTTACCGAAAAATTTTGAAACATGTGGAAATAAATTTAGATTTATAAAATTATTGAGGAATCGTTTAATTGCAGACAAAAACATTGGATTCATCTTTCTTAATGTTCTTTCTTGAGAGATTTAAAACGGAATGGACGAGTGATATTATTGAGTGTGTATGAATGATTGCTGGGTTAGTGATGTAAGTGGATCTATAGATTTAAATGTTGAGAATAGGAATTTTTGTTTTGTTTCATTGTTAGGCAATTTATTGCATTGCGGATGGTATGTAATCAAACGTTAGAAGCTGTTTTTGAGTAAATCTTTCTAGATTCTGTGTAATTGTCACGGTTATTTGTGTGAACTGGTCGGCTGCATTTCCCTCATCGACTTCTCACTTTAGTAGTCAATAGATATAAATAATTGTTTCCTTTTTTACTTTCTCACCGTACTATAGTGTAGAGAAAGTATAGTGATCGCAAAAAAAAACGATGTTGAGACTTTTGTGTAAATATCCGTTTGGGACCCCCGAGACCAAAAAAGTGGTTTTTACAAAATGTCTGTTTGTATGTGTGCATACAAAGCTAGACGGAAAACTATTCGATCGATTTCGAACAAATTTGCACCAAAAATGTCAATTAGGCCTATATAGATGCACGAAAAAGGGTTTTGAAAACTTTTGAACAACCCCTTTTTGGCCAAAAATCCCCAAAAAAATCAGTTATTATTTTTTTATAAAAAAACGGCTTTAACGATTTTGATCAAATTTGGCTTATTTGTAGCCCTTAATGTACACTACCATATGCAGAAAACCGCATCTTTCTAAAAATTCTTATTTAGCTAATAATAATAACAGATTGTTTGGGTTTTTCTTGCCAAAAAGGGGATTGCTTTTCAAAACCTTTTTTCGTGCATCTTTACAGGTCTAATTGACATGTTTGGTGCAATTTTTTTCGAAATCGATCGAATAGTTTTCTCTCTAGCTAATAATAATAATATTTATTAGTTAATCTCCTACTTTAATATCACCTCTCCTACCCCTCCTACAACTATGAAGTCACAATGAATCTGTTTAATAATTTAAATATGTTTGTGAGAAAGTATGTGCAAGTTCCTGGTACCGTTCATTTATTTGCTTTTTCTTATTGTTATTTTATTGTTTTTGTTGCCCCATACAGGTGTTTTATTGTTTCAATTTTTATTGAAACTAATTACAACTTACTATATTAACTATGGGGTTAATACTGTCACACAATTTAACCTTGTTTGAGAAATTCAAATTTAAAAACATATTAGTAACATCAAACCTCATTATAAATATATTTCGAATAACACATTGATCCACCAGCAATAACAAGCTAACATTGTTTACTCATTGAAAACATATATACCATAGACATACGATAGAAAAACATAATTTTTTTTATTAGAATATTAACTGCAAATTGCAGGCCTTATAACAAATGTCTAATTTATAAATGGGTTCTAATTATTGACTTTTCAAAAGAAGTATGATAATATAACCATTATAAAGGGGCAAACTTTTTTTTACAAAATTACCGTTGTTATTTGATTTATTCACTAAGCCTGTCCACTAAAAAAGTATACCACTTTTTTTTAACTATATACATAATTGCTATCAAATAATATACCAGCACTTCAATGTAACAAATAAAATGAAAAAAGGACCAGTTGAAAGAAAACCGTCACCAAAATTGTACATATAGTATTTAAATTAACACTTTTTGCTATCAAAGTGTTCCTTTGACTATCCAAATTGCAAAAAAAGTTATAATTGTTTGTATTTTGTTTCACAAAGATTTTAGTATAGCGTAATTTATTATCACGATCCATAACGTATTTGGTATTATTTTAGGGTAAATACATTTTATGTAATTTACAGATTTTAAAAACTTTTCAACCCGAAAGTTTGAACTTGAAAGCGTGACGTTGTACATATATAAATTAAATAATTATTAGAAAATTTGATACGTTTGCAGAGTGGCCTACTGGTTGATAAAATTGAAGTACTTAATTTAAAATAATAGTTAATCCTTCAAGTATTAAATTAAATAGTTTGAAAAAAATACTCACGTTTCTAGTAAAAGTAAACGCAAAGTCGACTTAGATAATGAAGGCACTAGTTGCGAACAACTACAGGTAAAACAAACACTGTCCGCTTCGTGAACATCAAAGAACTTTGAAAACTCGCACTTGTCTCTGATTGGCTCGGACACATCCCCCACCTAAGGGATGAGGGAGTATTTCCGTTCCGGATGGAAAGGAATCACCGTTTAAACCACCCAACCCCACATATTGCGCCTTTAATTATTTGTTGATATTTATACTTTTAATTTTAGATTATTAGGGACACAAAAATAAGTCTATTATTATTACTGGTAATCGTTATTATAGAACGGGGTGATTCGATATGGACAATTTGTTTTATGTAGGCTATATTTGAGTACCAATATCACTATTTAAGTCCATGAAATGCTTTTTTACTTGTAATTCTTAAATGTTTAATATGTTTGTTTAAGTTTCTGTTAATTCGCTTTTCTAAAGACTGAAATTAAAAATCATACTGTCAATCAGCCCACAATTTAATTTAGTTACTTTTTACTTTCTCCACCCTATACGTAGTATATGGAGAAAGTATTGTTTTCGTCCAAATATTCGAATTTGAATTTTTAGTGGAATTATCTGTTTTGGTGCTCCCTGAACCCCCAAAAAATGTTTAGTGGAATTATCTGTGTTGGTGCTCCCTGAACCCAAAAATGATTTTATTGGAATTATTTGTTTTGGTGCTCCCTGAACCCAAAAAAGTGGTTTTTGGTGATGTCTATCCGTGTGTCAGTGTGTCTGTAAGGATGTGTACAGAGATGGAGACCATAACAACGGTCCGATTTTGATGAAATTTGGTATGTAGGTGTAGTTCTGGAATATCTCCAGGCATTTTTTTTTTTTCAAATTTTTGATTTTTAAGTGGTTTTACCCCCCAAAATGGCCAAAAACGTGAAAAATAAAAATTTCTCAAAAACGGCTCTAACGATTTTGATAAAATTTAGCTTATTTGTAGCCCTTAATGTACCCTACCATATGCAAAAAACCGCATCTTTCTAAAAATTCTCGTTTAGGTAATAATAATAATAACTGATTGTTGGAAGTTTTTGGCCAAAAAGGGGGCTGTTTTTCAAAATGTTTCAAAACCTTTTTTCGTGCATCTATACAGGCCTAATTGGCATGTTTGGTGCAAATTTGTTCGAAATCTATCGAATAGTTTAAATAATAATAATAATATAATATGGATGTGTGTTACATGCATCTAATATGTTCCATGGTAACATTTTTTTACTTTTGCAATTATAAATAGCCACCTCCTATGCTACTCTTGGGAAGGTTTAAAGTTTCAACTGGGAGAAAGTATGTGGTAGTTGTCTGGTACCGTTTATTTACAATTAGGCTACTATATTACGTGTTTAATTTTCAAAACTGATAATCATTGGTGATCAAGTCATTTTGTAACATAGAAACATTGTGTGTACTGTTACCTCTGTATTTTTATCATGTAAGAAAATTTTACTGTTGGCCTATCTAGGGGAATAATATTTCCAAACCTTAAATCGTTTGGAAGTTGTAGGCTAAACAAATGAATGTAGGGATTATTTTAAATTTCATTTAACAATTTACCATCATTACAATAATTTGTATTATCACAAGAACTGAATGTTTATAATGGTCACATACTGCAAGCTTTTTTATAAACTTATATTAATAATAAAAGAAAAAGTATTTTTTAAGTTATAGCATTTCATTTATTACAAAATTGTTTTCCAATAAATATTTTTATTAATTTAAGCGAATAATAATTTAATTACTTTTTATGAACAGTATTAATCAACTTTTAAATGATATTTTTCAAATGAAAATCGTGGCAATATTTGTTTTTAACTATTTTATACAGGTTGTTTACAAACTCCCTGGAAATATTTTGTGTATTTGTTCCTAAGGTCAAGACAAACAAAAAAACGTCATATAAGTATGGGTCTGACATGACTAGTTTTCTGTCCGTTCGTCTGTTTGTGTTTTTTACAAATTATTTTATAACTTGAGTACTATTTTAGACTGAAACTTCATATTTGACACGAACCTAATTATGTAACAACTGTACACGGCAAATTGTTGTTTAGTGCAAATTTTGTATGATATTTATTTCAGTAAATGTCTCATGACTCAGTTATTTATTATCCGATTGTAGAAAATAAAGTATGATTTTATTCGTCCTAAAATTCTACAATTTTTATTACTGGTAAAACTTTTTTATAAAATTTACGGTTTTCGTGAAATTTAACATTAAAGATTTTAAATAGCCGACATCTTGAAACTGTTTAAGATATCGTAACGAAATTTTATACACTTGTTTTACCTACCAAGGTACTTGTACGTGTCAAATTTGAAGTTTCTATCTAAAGTAGTACTCAAGTTATAAAATAATTTGTAAAAAACAAACAGACGGACAGACAGAAAACTAGGTATGTCAGACCCATATTTATATGACGTTTTTTGATTGTCTTGACCTAAGGAACAAATACACAAAATATTTCGAGGGAGTTTGTAAACACCCTGTATAATACAAGCTGTACCCATGACTTTTCCACGTGAAAATTGGGCTGAAAATTACTTTGGATAATTGTATACTTCCGCTCGCTACTTATTTTCGATAAATGGTTCAAACGGTAGGGCCGAAAATACCTTAACGCAAAACTATCGACGACAGAAATTTTCAAACGGTTTTTTTGCATTTTTGACCGCTTAGATCACGCCGAAGAAAAAACGTCAAACATAAAAGTTGTAGAGAATTAAATTTTCCATTCGCCAAAGTGGTCTCAGAGTTTCCCTAAAACCTACCGTTGAAAACCTACAGCAGTTTAAAACCAAAATGTTTAAGAAAACCGTTCACATTCGTGTTGTAACTCTTAAATTATGCACACTACAGAATCGGCGGCAAGAACTCGGAGGCGTGCTGAATCCTATTAGTATTTCAAATTGAATACAAGTGCTACTAGTCTAAAGTTACAAGCAGAAAAGTGCCCAAAAGAGGATGAAATTGTCGTCTTTTGTAACTAATGAAGTCCCAACTTTTGATCGTATGGACTTTTTCGAAGGGGAATTTCAATAAAAAATACTGTTAACGGGAAACATGTACCTTATCTCACGTAATTTTTTGTCCTTTTTTGGAAAATGTTTTTCTTAAAGTAGGAAAGCCCACAAAATGTTTGTCTTACTAAGCGTTTTAGTGAGCTCAAGAGTAATACCATTGTATTTGGATAACCTAATAGAACTCCGATCCAATGCAATATTTGTTCCACTGGAAATTGGCCTTTTTTGGCGCTATCTATTGGGGAAACGAAGGAAGCTGTTTGAAAAACCAATGCTACCAATGCTTTCTCCCTAGCGCTACCTCGCGGCGCGATCATGTACTATTTTTGCGACAACCTTATTTCCGGCACACAGCCCCCTTATGGATGCAAGATCTATTTATTATTCATGATCTATGGTAATACTGACTTGATGAAGTAAGACGTTTTCATGTACCAATGACGTAATTTCTGTCCCTTTTTAAAAATTTTATTTTGTCTTGTTCGTCAAAAGCCCACAAATATTTTGTCTTACTGAACGGTTTTCAGTTCAGGAAGCGATCGCAGTAAAAATGTAGTTAACGGAAACCATGTACCTTATCACGTAATTTTTGGCTCCTTTTCCAAAATTTCGAAAATCTGAAGAATCGTTAAGCCCGCGGTCTGACGAGTAAGAGAAAGCCTTTTTTTCAGAACCCCACCCAAACAGTTCATGTGCAGCCCCCAAAACGTTTGTACCTTATCACGTGGTTTTCAAACTCCTGCTCCCTGTCCATAAACCTTCCCGAAGAAATGTTGCGTTTATGAGTTCAAATCCCAGCTTTATTCGTCCAGCCGTCACAAATATACAGGCACGATTTTATTATATATAGAGATTTATGTATGTAATCCCAATCCGGTTACTTATTTCACATTTTTAACAACTCATACCTGCTCTCATATACAAAAATATAATGAACTAGCTGACCCGTACGGCGTTGCCAGTGGTGGTTGGTCTTTTCAGTTTTTTAACGTAATTGTATTAAGTGTTCAGTCAGTGAGTGTTATTTGGCTTTTATATATATAGATCTTAAATAATAAAAGCACTATTGTCATAATAATAAAAGATCTGAAATTATGATTTTAGTAACTTTGATACCCCCAAACCCCTCCTAAAATTTCGAAATTTTTCATACCTTTCTTAGTGAGCACTTATGGCCCTAGAGGAAGCTACATACCAAATTTCATTCCAAACCGTTCGGTAGTTTTGAAGAAATCGTGATTTAATAACTTTGATCCCAACAAACCCCCCCTAAAATTTCGATTTTTTCAAACCTTTTCTTAGTAAGCACCTATGGCCCTAGAGGAAGCTACATACCAAATTTCATTTCAATCCGTTCGGTAGTTTTTGAGAAATCGTGATGAGTGAGTCAGTGAGTGAGCGAGTGGTATTTCGCTTTTATATATATAGATAAGACACGAGTATTATTATAATTTTAACAACTATTTTAATGAACGAAATAATTAATTTTCTTACAGCGTTATAAGCTACACACAAAACATGTTTACGTAAATTCTTACACAACCACCGCGGAAACAAACGCGGAAATAAGTTAAGTCATCTGAATTACTGCGCAGAGCGCAAATAAATAGTTATTCCAAGTACAGGTGAAGGAAGTGGAGTAGTGTTATATATATCACCGCGTCGGCGCAGAACAGCTGATGACCTATTGATACTGAATCTATTAACTGCTTCGCACGACCAGATAAAGAACGATCGCGTAGTCGGTCCGGTATCTTCGCTTTATCTTAACTAATAATGGGATCTTTCGCAGTCACAATTAGCAATAAGGTAAACTCCGGAAAGGTCAGGTGAGCAAGTCCTGGTGCACTTTATACTACTTTAATAGTCATATCACTCAACCTAAGTGTTCTTCTTCTTCTGCTTCTACAGACTGATGATTTAGACGGACAGTACCACTTATTTGCAAAGTCATCTGTGATGATGTAACGCATGCGCGTCGGAATTACTGTCTGGATTCTTCTGGTAAATGCCACCGGATGTTGAGTTCAATTTATCTAATCAAGGTCTTTAATAAAACTCCCATTATGCAGTATGTTACGGGTAATCAATTTGATACGGTCAAAATAGACGGGCATTCTTTAAGAATTTATGAATCAGCTACATTAAATAACTTTTGTATTGAATCTTTCATCTTTAAGTTTTCCATGAACTGTTTTTGTCCTAATATGGATCAATGATTTTAAATGCATTTATTTTTGTATTTATTATTTTACTTTTATTTTGTGGCTTATCGTCTTTACTTTACAGAAGTTATATTAATAAATATGGGAGAGAAGCAGCGCATAGCGCACGTAAATTGATTGTCAGTATCTAGATTCGAACCTAAGGCACCCATGTTTTAGTTATCAACTGTAGCAGACTGGATTAGTGCTTTTAACCTCTCGGCCACTCTGATTCCTCTGATTTTAAATGCAATAAAATGAGATATAGACTATTGCTGTTAGGATTCCGTGTCGTCTGTTGTTTTGAAAGTGTTTAGTTAAAAAATAACTGTTTTCAGTAAATAAAATTGATAATAAAAACACAAAGCATATTCATTCCTTGCAGCTTGTTCTGTAATCTTACTTTTGTTTTGTAGCTGTCTCGAAGGACCATTCAAAGTAAGTAGCGACTTCTAAACTCAGTACGGTGATTGTGTAAAAATAAAACATTCTCCAACACTTTTCTCAAAGCATCCAGGATCCGCTATAGATTTCTTGGAATACTAAATTATAAGTGGAAAAACATAAACCAACAACACGATTTGATCCCAGAATCGTTGGCTTTATGAAATGATCCTTTACCATTAAAGGTGTGAGACTGTTGGCTGCAAGTCTAATTGAGATTGATTTAATTTATAATTCACTAAAATGCTGGAAACTATTCCAGTGAGAAAAGATCCATCAATGGTTTCATCAGCAAAGAATTGGTACATAAAGTTAAATATCACGGATTCAAATCTCGAACAGAGGGAACATTTTGAAATATCTTAATATTTTAGCAAAAATAGTTTTGATTTATTTAAGTATAACCATTGTATTTGGATAACCTAATAGAACTCTGATCCAATGCATTATTTCAATCCACTGGAAATTCGACGATAGTGGCGCGATCTATGGGGGAAACGACGAAAGCGGTGTGTAGCACCAATGCCTTGAATGATTTCTCCCTAGCGCTGCCTCGCGGCGCGATCGTGCAATGTTTTCCCGACAACCTTTTTTTCGCCACACTGCCGACGTATGCATGCATGTATATTTTATTATTCATGGTCTATGGTATAACTCTTTTAAAAGATAACGCTCATCCTACACACAGTAGTGTAGTAAAATATATATTATTGGGGTACATAAATTTAGCCCTCTACGTTTATGATTAAAACAGTTTTTAGTTTGCATTATCTATGCACAAACTGATTTGTCCTTAAAGACTGACTAACATAGAATCAACGTAGCGCAAAAACTAATTCAGATAAACATAAGCCAATTTGAAGGTATATATTCTTATTGGGTCAAAGGCGCTCACTATAATAAGAAAGGATTTTGCAAAGTTTTGATTTTAAAGCATAAAACTGGTCAAGGGTCTATAAAAGATGTAACACCTGTTTCGGATGAAAAACTTAACAACACAATTTTAGGTTAGGCCTATACTGAACCAGCACACGTTTGTTGAATGCATTTACATTCATTACCATAGCAACCTACTTAGCAAATTTAGAAAAAGTTCATTATTCTTGTTCACAACCCACATCCTGTTTACGTTATGTTGACAAAATAAAAACAAACAGAAACAAATATTTAACGAAAAGGCTTACAGTATTGTAATTTCAATTTCCGTTGTTAGAGTTTATAGTAAAACCAGCTGACCCGTACGGCGTTGCCCGTGGTGGTTGGTATTTTCAGTCTTTTTAACGTAATTGTATTCTTTTTAAGTGTTCAGTCAGTGAGTGGTATTTGGCTTATATATATATATATATATATAGATCTTAAATAATAAAAGCACTATTGTCATAATAATAAAAGATCTGAAATTATGATTTTAGTAACTTTGATCCCCCCAAACACCTCCTAAAATTTCTAAATTTTTCATACCGTTTCTTAGTGAGCACCTATGGCCCTAGAGGAAGCTACATACCAAATTTCATTCCAATCCGTTCGGTAGTTTTTGAGAAATCGTGATGAGTGAGTCAGTGAGTCAGTGGGTTTTGGCTTTTATATATATAGATAGCTGTTTTGAATCAAAAGCTCAACACAATTTAGTCTAGGCCTAAAAAACCAACACAAGTTTGTTGAATGCATTCACATATATTACCATAGCTAACAATAAGGCAAATTTAGAATCGTTTATTCTTTTTTAAACACTGTATTTTTAGGTTTGGTTTAATACCTCTCACTGTATAAAGAAATTGTGTCGTCCACGGACTAACTCTGGCCCAACCGCGTCAGGATCTAGGTCACCGATACAATTATCCCGATCCAATTGGCTCTGGCGTAATCAATAGTCATTTCCGAAAATATCGGAGAATACAATAAACTATTTTCAATTGGGCATTTGTAGACGAAGCGAGCATCGGCGGAGCCCATGCGAGTTAGCTAGTTTATTTAACTATGACGAATTTCATTGCGATATATGCGATCCTGACAAAATCCACTGTTACAATCAGACAAACGAGTGAAGCTATATAAGGGTTTTTTCTTTTTAATGTCCATACCCCCTCCCCTAACACCTAAACTTATATATGTCGTATATAAGTATACTTGTTTATTGGTGTAACGCTATATAAATAATTTAAATTATGAATTAAAATTTTAAATATGCATTTATAAATTAAAATGTCTGCATATCTGGGTAGTACGATTCATCGTGTCTATCATTACAAATCTGTATTTTAACTTCCAACCATAAGATAATACATTACACATAAGGTGTGAAAACATAATACACACCAGGTGTCTTAAAAGTCCCCCCTCCCCATTATTTTTTACTAATGGAAATATGGAAAGGTAGGCCTACTGGACGTTTTACTATTAGGAGTTGACAAACATGCACAGTTATGAATAACAAATCGTTTGCAGGGTTATAGTCCAGTACCTGGAAATTCCACAGGGCTTAGCTTTACTGTTTTACTATTACTACGTTTTATAACTTAGATTGAGTGACCTACTGGATGAAACCCTTGTTAAAAAATAACGCATGTATCATCTTTAACATTTTAACGTCATTTATGGAGAAAAATTGTAACTTTGGTTGGCCATTATGTTGGATAGAATCAACACACAGACCTCCGATTTGCGCCATTCTTCTTCTTTTATCAAGGCCTTTAAAATGAGGTGTCGCTCAATAGGGGTTCTCGTTTAAAACTTTCGACATAGATCCAAAATACCCATTTTGGGTGGAGGGGTTGAAATTTACTATACACAAAAAAAACTCCTTTTTTGGTCATATTAACAATTCCCAAAGCAAATCTGTCTATTTCCATTAATACAAAAAAAAATAATAGGAGGGGGGGAGGTGGGACTTTTAAGACACCTGGTATAAAATACAAATTAGTTTGACTGTAAAGTTATTCATTTCTGAGAACATCCATTTCACAGGTACTTTATTGATCAATAATTATTAAGTAAATTTTTACGGACATTCTATCTTTTATCCAAAATGGGATTTTTTAAAATTAATACAATATAAAGTAAGTAACCCAAAATGTTCTTGCATAAGTAAAATGCCCGAAAACATTATCCAAATCACTAATAATAAAATAATTAAAACGTAAAATAAAAACATTTTTCAAGATTTGAAAAGTAATTTGTAATATTCTTGCTGACACACACACTCGTTCTAATTAAAAGCAGAAGTTTGTTATTTATTACAGAGCCAGGTTTTATAATGTGTTACTTATTAGAACAAGTACGTATTGTAAAATTCAAAATGTAGGTTTGGTAAGAAACTAAAATTTGCCCAAGTTAAGGAAAAGCCTCAATCTACATCCGAGACGGCAAAAGGTCATGGACTAGATAGAACACCTACATTAGACTACTCTAGCTACCGTGTCATAACTTCGCCATCCAGCGGCCGACAGAGATAATTATCTAACGGTTATCCAGCAATTATAGTATTAGCCAATTCTACAGTTGTTTATAAAGGTGAACCTGAAGGTCTTGCCTCGGCAACGCTAGCAATCAAATTAGTCTGTTTGACAATGCGGATGCTAAAAAGTTTGCGTCGACGGAACCCTCTTCAGTCAGTCACCCTTAACCGCGTGTGAAGTCGACTGAAAACCGCATCTCACCCTCCTCCGGATATTAGATTAGTGTCATCCGCTACCGCTACCGGAGCGGGAACATCTCTAATAATTGTTTGTCATTGATTTTGATGGTATGAAATCCAATTCTGTGGGCGTTCGTAACAGTAGATTGAAAGCTAATTGTTTAAGCTAATTTATACACTGTTGATTAATTTTCCTTCGGGTATAGAAAGAGTTGTATACCGTCGTCGGCGGAGGTCCCTATGGGGAGTATTCGACCGTAGCAGTTGAGTTAAATTTACATTTCACGAATTTCGTTCGTTGGAGATTGACGTTAAAATAGAAGCAAGTATGTGGAACAAGTACGGCACCATATGGATCAACCTGTAAAACACCAGATGTTAACGACAGGTCTGTATTCCTCTTTCTGTGAAATAACGGCCGTAAGTGACTACATAATTAGCCTCATGCATGAAGGAGTTCCGTGTGATATAGCGTGGTTTATGTCCTCAACAGGTGGATGGTAGGCTTAAGTATCGGACAAGTGAAATGATGTTACTCCAGCTTTGAGAAATACCTGTAGGCCAGTCGGTAGGGGTCAATTTAGACCAAAAGTTCCAGTAATTTACAATACGGCTGATTTTTTTTATAAGTACCTTAAAGTATGTAGATTAACATAAAAAAAGTTTACCAGTCTATCGATTTCCCAAAGTTGAAAAAAAAATCGATTATCATTTTTTTTTTCGATTATCCTTAATATTTCGAGCTGGGATGAAGATAGA
>JAGFPH010002554.1:122496-134675 GCA_018207615.1 Philaenus spumarius | reverse complement strand
ATTTAATTACTCAACATTTACCGATTTACTTCAAATTTGGTACCAAAATAAACAGACGATCATGATACACAACGTTATGTGATTTATTTTTATATTTTCTTGTTATAAAAAAAGTGTGCATAACGGTACTATAAACAATTAAAATTCAGGTAGGTGTGGAGCGGAAACCAGTCGACCGTGCTGACCCTCCGTAGGCTTGAACTTCCGCCTCACTCTGAGTTGAATTTTACTATAAGACGCCTTGGAACGTTGCAGACTATTACCACAATGTAACGGTAATTACCATCTCTAGTAAGAGGGTATCTTTTGTGTTTTCATTTGTTTAATTTGCATGAATGTTTCAATTTGCATTTAGTGTATTTCTTTTAAGCGTTTTGTTTGACTTCACGTCAGTTTATTTGTGCTTAGTGGTTTTGTTTTTGAAGTACTCAACATGGCATTGCGGAAACGCAATCGAGTTTTGCAAGATCTAATTGAGTTGTATAAATGTTAACACTAGTACCTAACACTAAACCGAAAACCGAGGTAGAAGCCATGAGTTCAACTGATGGAGAGGCAGACAGCTGCGTGTGTGGGCTAGTCGCCTCTTGAGGTAAACCTCTGCCGTTCTACTCTGGGGAATACCTCTGCGGTACAACTCTACGACTATGGCCGGCCTAAAGAGTCAAAGTCCTTACTCCAAATTCTATGTGAGCGTGACTCGTAGACATCGGCAATATTGTTGGGGTCGGACGAAGAACAGGTCGTCAAGTTTTATTTTGCAAAGGAAGGTCTGTTGTATGACATTATCTGTTTGAAGAGTACCTTCAGATTCTATCCGTTTGGCTGTTTTCCTGCCAAGATGATATTAATTCATTTACAATTGTAAGTAAACATCATTGGCAATTTATGGAACTAATTGTATTTGACATTCGGCATACCGAACGAAATCTAAAACGACTTTATACAAATGTTTAACACTCCTTTTTTCATTTTATTTAGTTTCTTTATTCATATTATTTAGTTATTATTTGTCAGCATTTATTTTTTGACAAGCAATTTAAAATAAAAGAATCCACTTGTTTGGTTTTGTCACGCATGATCATTATGATCCGTAGCCACTTGCACTAAACACAAACAGCTGACTACAACAATCGAAAGGATGTGATTGTTTGAACAAATTCGTCGCGCTGATCAAATTAAAATTAAATCCGTGGGAAAACCAACAATGCATTGTTTACGTTTCCCTGATTTGTTTACGGACACTTTTGAACTACGAATTTTGAAAGGGATGGCGAAACGATGTTGAAATTTTCTTTCGCAGCGCATACATCCGATAAATACAGGGACAATCGTTTGTTTGATTTGTCATAAAGGGGCGATTATTTGAACATCACCTTCATTGGGATCTTGTAAGCAGAGTTTAAATAAGGTACTCCTTACTTTCTAGCTGTCTATAATAATAATAATAATAATAATAATAATAATATGTCTCACAAACATATTTAAATTATTAAACAGATTCACTGTGACTTTTAGGTAGGAGAGGTGATTTTTTATTTAAAGTTGGAGATTAACTAATAAATATTATTATTATTATCTAGAGAGAAAACTATTCGATCGATTTCGAACAAATTTTCACCAAACACGTCAATTAGGTCTTTATAGATGCACGTAAAAAGGTTTAGAAAATTTTTAAAAACAACTCCCTTTATGGCCAAAAAACCAAAAAAAATCAGTTACTATTATTATTATTAGCAAAACGAGAATTTTTAGAAAGATGCGTTTTTTTTTGCATATGGTAGGACACATTAAAGGCTACAAATAAGCCAAATTTTACCAAAATCGTTAGAGCCGTTTTTTTATACAAAAATAATAACTGACTTTTTGGGGGTTTTTTGTCCAAAAAGGGGGTTGTTTTAAAAAAAAATTAAAACCCTTTTTCCAGCATCTATACAGGCCTACTTGACATGTCTGGTGCAAATTTGGTTGAAATCGATAGAAGCGTTTTCTCTCTAGCTTTGTATACATATACAGACATACAGACAGACATTTTGTAAAAACCACTTTTTTGGAATCAGGGGTCAAAAACGGATATTTCAACATCAATTTTTTTGCGATAACTATACTTTCTCTTACTATAGGGATAGTGAGAAAGTAAAAATGGGTGCAAAATAAAAATGTCTTATTTTTTATTAAAAAGTACTTAAAAAGAAATGTTTTATGAAAACTATCTTAAAAACTATACGATAAAAAATAGTTTTTAATGGTCTGTTTGAGCTGCATTGGTGGTAAACTTCGATATAGACTATGTTGCGGCCATTATAGTTTGTCATGTTCAAATAGACACCCCCTTCGGTCGGAACCAAAAATAGGCTTAAGCTAATCATGTAATTGATTATAAATATAATCGAGCTTGTTTCGTGAGAAAAAATTTTTAAGAATAAAAACCCAGAACACTATTATCATAATAATACGTTTATTCGTCAAACGCGTTTCAACGACAAAATCGCCATCTTCAGTAAAATGTAGTTTTTGAACACCTCACTCTCAACAGTGAACCATGCATGGCGACCGCCTTGTAAATACTAATGTGAAAAACTTGTTTGAGTGTTTTGTACGTGTGTTTTATTATGTGTTGTGTATAGATTTATTAACGCGGCTATGTTTAAGTGATCTGACCATGAAATCACAGATGTCATACTGGTAATCTAGTAAAACCATTATAAATAAATTGACTACGCAGCTGAACCGCTGACGTGAGTTGAGTGAATTTCCAACATTAACTTTATATGTTTCAGAGTTTTAACCAACTGTTTGGGAAATTGTTCTGCTCACGAAGGCGCTGAATAGCTACCCGTGTGTACGACACACATAGCCTCTAGCCCCGGCTAACGCGCTGCTTCGTTCGTGCTTTGCGAGCTTGTACCTCGTCCTTGAGGGAGGCATATGGACTGCTTCGCTTCGCTCGCAGCGTACAAACTTGGCCGTTGGGCTTCGGATCGGAAAATGCCCCACGGTAAAATCCCCCTCGTGGATTTGAACCGGGTACATTTTTTGGTATTTTACGTTTTGATCGATTTTGGGGAACCAAGCGAGAACGTCGTGTAAAAAAACAAAATGTGCAGAATAATATCCTGCATTTATTTTTTTAGATATAATTCTAAAAAAAGTAGCATTCTCGTACGAAAAATCTAAAAAAAATATTACCTCCGATCAAAAAACGTGCTTATTTGGACAAATCGGACTTAAAATACGGCCGCTAGAATGCGAACACATATACAGGGGGGACCAGCTAAAGTGTGACAGCAGCTAACTTTTGAAATACGATTCGGACAAAAATGTTTAAATAGAACATCTGCCCTTAATTTTTGATACCTTTTGGACTGTGTATAAAAAAGATTCAAAATGGCGGCCAACTTCATTTTTTTTAAATAGAAACCCCCCATTTGTATGACGTTTTTGGATTTTATGGGCGATTTTAAGACTTTTTTGTTCTTTACATTTTTTTGATAAACCTAACCGTTCTCCTGTAAAATGAAGTCGAAGTTTCATTTTCTTACAGCTAATCACTCATAAAGGTTACAATAACCAACTTCTAAACATACAAATGGGGGGTTTAAATTTTTTTTAAATGAAGTTGGCCGCCATTTTGGATTTAAAATGGCGGATTTTGAAAATTTTTCATACACAGTCCAAAAGGTATCGAAAGTTAAGGGCAGATGTTCTATTTAAACATTTTTGTCCGAATCGTATTTTAAAAGTTAGCTACTGTCACACTTTAGCTGGTCCACCCTGTATACATATATATAATTTTTAATGTCACCCCGAAACGTGTTCTAGGGACCAAGATCGGTACTTATTTACCTCTCCCGACCTTAGGTCTCACCATAAGGGTCACTGCAAGGGTCTTTCCTATAGAAATTCGCTAATAAGGAGTGTGACGGACCTAACAAGGTAATAAACTTTTGTAATAATTACTATACAACTCCGGAGGTTAGAAGTACAAATAATTAAAGGATAATTCCTATCAAAAATGTCTCCCGTATTTAAATAACACGGCGTAGTTTTTCAAACGTCAGTTTTTTGAATTTTAATTTTTTTCTCGAAAACTTTAAAAATTACACTTCATTCGTTCAAATCGGTTCAAAAGTAACGACGTAATTGGCCGATAAATGTCTTCGATTATGAATAAATAAAAGTTCAAACAATATACCCGCATATTTAAAATCAACGTAATTACTTTTTAGATCAAAATATTTATTCGTATATAAACCGCAATACATTAACCAAGTCGCCTACTGTTAACGCGTAGGGTGCAAAAGTTCTGAATCGAAGCCCTCTCACTAACCCAGTTTCACTTATGTATTAAACAATTACACGCATTCGATTTATACTAATCGAACCCGCTAACCGCGCATGCTTGACAAAGGCGATTGTACACACATGTATTTTAAGATTGATCGCTCGTATGCTAAAGTTCAAACTGGTTGCCATAACGTAATTAAATTGTCTGAGATTATAAGACGACAAACAAATGGTTGGATATAGCGCACGACACGGGTCGGTAGCCGCACAGACAGACGGACGTCGCTTCCCGCTGCGATGCGTCCCTTTTACAGTACGGTAAGAAGTATTACGTTTTGAATGGACTTGTCTTCCGGTAAAGGTCAGTCTCTTAAGGTAAACGCTTATTGGTGGTTGTACGGTACTGTACGGGTTCAATTATTTAGCCTTCACTTTCTTAATCAGTAATACACGTTCATGCTATTCAAGTCATGTAGATATAGGATTTTATTTCATTTCATCATACTCCTAACGCAAACAGAAGAGTGTTATAAGATTAACGTGTGCAACTGTCTGTGGAATTGTAGCTCCCAAACGGATATACCGATTTTGATTAGCTTTTTTTGAAGTGAAAACTTTCCTTGGCACACCGCGTCCAAAAAGATTTGCAGGCAGTGTATCGGATTTTACTGTCGCGCATTTTTTCGTCACGTTCTACTATATGCATAGTACACATGTGTATATAGCAGAGTATATAGTTTACTTGGTAATACCTCTGAAATGGACATTGTGCTTCCTCATTTTGTAAGTTGTGTTGTGCAGCGAACCTTCGATGTTTTCATAAGCATACGTTCGTTTTGCAATAAACCTGCGCCACGTTAACAATGAACTCATTTGTTATTCTGTTAAGCTTTTATACTGACTGTAAAAACAATTGTAGAGTCGGAGAGACATACGTACGATTAAATCAACCAGTCAAGTCAAGTCTGGGGCAGAGGCCAGGTGCTCGGGTCACCCTCCGCAACACCTGTTCCGTACCTTACCCGACAAAACAATCATTTGCTGCTCTAATCAACATCGGACTCAGATTGGCCAAAAGTCACGGCGACCGTGCGTTATTGTAGCAAGTACAAAGGAAGTACAACGAACGTATCCTGCGGGACATCTGTCTCCGGTGTTTTCAGCCCCCGCCTACAAATATTTCTATTATATATATTCCGGATGCTATTTAATAATGTACAATGGAGGGATGAATCTGTTAAGAAGGTCCAAGTCCAATGAGGATGTAATATACTCGTCAAACGGGGTTGCGTTAAATGCCAGTTTAAAAAACACTAACTTCGTAAACCCATGACAAGAAATATTTTGAGCAACCTACAAGCGAATAAATCTTGAAGAAGCTAGTAGATGGAACAGTAAGTCTAGTTTGTTGTAAGCGGTTTCTGCTCTACCGTTTGATCCAAAAGAACAGCTAGAGCTTCACCAAAGTATATAATAGCAAGCAAAATGTAGTGTAACAACCAGAGCCGGATTAACAACTTTGGGCCCTGAAGCAAGATAAGCAATGGGGCCCTCTTTGGCTCCTATCACCCTTTAATTCTCCTTCCTATTTCTAATCTCAAATTAATGTGCGAGCACTCAAGCGACAAAAAATGGGTATTTGTGATGCATTTATATTTGTACGCCCGCTTGAAGGTAGAGTTTAAACACTTAATACAACTAGTTTTGTACTAATTTAGGTTTCATATAGTAAATATATTTTAAGGGGAAACAATTACACAGCTCATTGATTAAACACGTTCATAGAAAGTTATGGTTTTTTATTTTTATATAGCTTATTTGCAAAGTCTTTACTTTATTTAGTCAACATAGAAAACAAATCCATATTAAAATTAATATTGAATTATCTGAAATAAACAAACATGAAAATAAACTAAAATATATACGTGTAAAAATTTCATTGGGGCTGTATAGGCCTATCTCTTAAATTATAGTTTTGCCTGAAGAATGATTTTATTTAGAACAAAATTACTTTGCTTATTACTTTTTATTAAAACTTGAAGAAAATTTGATAAAAAAATGTAATTGTGTGCTTAAGACCACACGGGAGAAGTGCAAGATTTTTAACACAACTTATGAAATGAGAAAGCACAACGTTAATTTTAACACAACTTACGAAATTAGGAAGCACAAAGCGCAACGTTTATTTTTTAACACAACTTACGAAATGGGGAAGCACAATGTTTATTTTTAACACAACTTGCGAAATGAGGAAGCACAGTGTTTATTTTTAACACAACTTACGAAATGAGGAAGCACAATGTTTATTTTTAACAAAACTTACAAAATGAGGAAGCACAATGTTTATTTTTAACACAACTTACGAAATGAGGAAGCACAATGTTTATTTTTAACACAACTTACGAAATGAGGAAACACAATGTTTATTTTTAACACAACTTACGAAATGAGGAAGCACAATGTTTATTTTTAACACAACTTACGAAATGAGGAAGCACAATGTTTATTTTTAACACAACTTACGAAATGAGAAAGCACAACGTTTATTTTTAACAAAACTTACGAAATGAGGAAACACAATGTTTATTTTTAACACAACTTACGAAATGAGAAAGCACAACGCTTATTTTTAACACAACTTACGAAATGAGAAAGCACAACGTTTATTTTTAAGAAAACTTACGAAATGAGGAAGCACAATGTTTATTTTTAACACAACTTGCGAAATGAGGAAGCACAACGTTTATTTTTAACAAAACTTACGAAATGAGGAAACACAATGTTTATTTTCAACACAACTTACGAAATGAGGAAGCACAATGACCATTTCAGAGGTGTTACTAATTAAATTATACATTGTGTAAATATTAAAAGATTAAGCCTATGGTGTAGGAAAATCTGTTCCACTTACATACCCAACTCAAATATACTAAATTAGAAATGCGATCGTGGCCTAACCGGCTAAAGCGCTAGTATATGGTGATGGACTCTGCTGGTTCGAATCTCGGCAAGATCGAAACTTTTTCAAACAAACTGAATAGAACGTTTCGCATTAGGAGCGTTTCACATTAAGAGCGTTTCACAAAATGCATGCTGAAACGCGTGATGGTGCAATCCGATTCACCCCCAGCAACAAGAAAACTATATACTCTTCTGTACACACATGTAAACAATTTTTTTGGACGTGGTGCGCCTATAGAAGTTCACACTTCAAAAACTTTGCTTGCTTACCCGTCCAAGTGAACCTTAAAAACTACAAATCCCACAAGAGGTAATGGTTAAAATATCGAGGAGAATAAAATAGTATATTTTTGCTCAACTCTCGTCAGCGGTTCAGCTGCGTGGTCGAATTATTGAATTATGTAGGCCTACTCTCCCTCCGAAGAGCATTCTCATGAATAAAAATGTTTCTGCAGTTACTGGACACGTATGAAATAAGTCTCATAAAGATTAATCTAAATAAAATAAGTAGTTTTAGAGTTAAAAAGTGCTAAACAAAGGCTGTGTCAATAAGCTAATGAGTGTCGGTTGACCTCGCCCGTTAAACCGTCATTTATAATAACATTTTCCTAGCGTGACTGGATTTATTCATAAAGCTGACATATTGGCCGTAGCGTTATCGTGATTAGGGTTCCCCTAAGGAATCACGGGCGTTATATCGACTGCCCTCGCTAATTCAAGATGTGCTCTGATAGTTCCGGTGGCGCGCGCCATCTGCCGCCAACTTTGAAGCCACTTCCGGGATACGGCGACTTCAGACGAATGTTCGTTATGCGTATTACTGATTTAGAAGGGTGGTTTATAATAAACTATAGATGAAGGTAAGTGGAATACCATTCACGAGGATGCATAGGAATAAATTATTACTTATATTTGTTTGTGTATGCATTGAAAGTGAGTCTAAGATATGGAGTGTAAGGGTGTGGAATTCTTTTTTGGAACGAAGTTCCTTTACGTGGCTTGACAAATAGAAAATGTAACGCGTAAATAACGAAAACCCGTTATCGAATTGGTTGCTATGATTATGAATGTGAATACATTCAAGAAGCGTGTGTTTTGGTTCATCAATTTAAGTTAGGTTCCGTCCGGCGTAGTTCACATTTTATCGTCAAACGCTGGTATTAACAATTAAAAGTGAGTCAAATTATCTGATTATTACTATTTTGTAATGTAGATTAAATAAATGGAAAGTATTTGTAATAGAAACTTAAAATAATCGGTACCAGATAACTGCCACATACTTTCTCCCAGTTGAAACTTTATACCTTTCCAAGAGTAGCATAGGAGGTGGTTATTTAGAATTGCAAAAGTAGGACATACCATGGAAAATATTAGATGCATGTAACACACATCCATATTATATTATAATATTATTATTATTATTATTAAAACTATTCGGTCGGTTTCGAACAAATTTGCACCAAACATGTCAGTTAGGCCTGTATGGATGCACGAAAAAGGGTTTTGAAAAATTTTGAAAAACAACCCCCTTTTTGGCCCAAAACCCCCAAAAATCAGTTATTATTATTACCTAAACGAGAATTTTTAGAAATATACGGTTTTCGCATATTGTAGGGTACATTAAGGGCTACAAATAAGCCAAATTTTATCAAAATCGTTAGAGCCGTTTTTGAGAAATTTTATTTTTCTCGTTTTTTGGCCAATTTTGGGGGGTAAAACCCCTTAAAAATCAAAAACTTGAAAAAATTTAAAAAACGCCTGGAGATATTCTAGAACTACACCTACCTACCAAATTTCATCAAAATCGGACCATTGGTATGGTCTCCAGCTCTGTACACATCCTAACAGACACACAGACACACGGACAGACATCACAAAAAAAATCACTGTTTTGGGTTCAGCGAGCACCAAAACAAATACGTAATTACACTAAAAATATTTTTGGGTTCAGGCACCAACACAGATAATAATTCTACTAAAAAAAATGTTTTTGGGGGTTCAGGGAGCACCTAAACAAATAATTCTACTAAAAATTTTAATTCGAAAATTTGGACGAAAACAATACTTTCTCCATATACTACGTATAGGAGGGATAAAGTAAAAGTAAGTTAATATAATTTTATAATTTGATTCAAGTATTACTGCTTCCATGCGTTTAATGTTATTATAAGTAAGGTGTAGAATTAATTATAACCTCAAAGCTAAGATAGTAAACACAGTTAAATGTCCATTCATTGTAAATACATTCAATAAAAATAAAATGTTCGTCAGTCTAGGCATAACATAAATTTATTGTGTGTATGTGGCCGTTAAGGCAGGTAAAATAAATTATTTTGTATAGTGTTGTGTTTCTTTTTAATATTTTAAAGTTACAGCTAGGTGTGTGTTGGATGGGAGTGTGTATGGATGCATTATGGTATGAGATTGTTTGTAGGTGTAAATTTAACTAGCATATATATTTATGTTATAAATGCAAATAGTTAATTACCACAGAAAAAAATATTTCTCTTATTTATTAAATTTGTAATTAGTTTTTAATTTATTAAGAATTTAACTGCTCCTGATGACACCTTGATCTCTTTTATTTTTACTTAAATTTTGCGTACCTCAAAACGGGCAGACCCAAGGAAGACTGCATTATTTCAATCCTTTCTTTTCTTGAATTTTTTTTATCTTGAGTATTTTAGGTTTACAAATAATATTGTTTTCGTTTTCTTTTTATCTATTTTAACAAGGGGGCTCTCCACCCTAAAAATCGTCAAAAACTCATTTTTCTACCATTTTTTTCTTTGCAGTTTTTTATTCACTATGTTTTTCTGAAGAGATTGATATACAGACTGTCCCAAAAGTCCCGGACCGGTTTAATAACTCCTAAACGAAACTAGCTACAGTAATAATATTTCAGACATGACACCTGGCTACGAAAAACTATTTTTTGAATTGTTAGTCACTATTGCCCCTGCCCCCAAAAACCAAATTTGGGGGGTTGTCCCAAATTTTTAAATGTAAACCCCTATCGAGTGACCCATCATTTTAAAGGTCTCATTGAGTTAATCACAACACCGCAAACCCGAGGTCGATATCTTCCTCCTGTACAAAATGGCTGACCTTTTAGTGTTTCTTATGGCCAGAACTTGATAGAACATCGACAACGAATAACACACGAAGCTCAGCAAATACCGGGGGAAATGATACAGAATGTAGTACAGCATCACTGTTACAGACTAGCACACTGCGTGACTGTGGAAGGAAAGCAGTTCGAATACTTACTCTAAACCCTGGATATCATCTTTGGTAAGAAACTTTGTTTTTGAGTGTAAAGAAAAACATTTTGTTATTATTACCAAGTATGACAAATTTGTTTTTATACTTTAAACTCTTTTGTGAGTGTGTTTACTTTGTTTTAAAATAATAAAAATGTTTAATACAACCAATGGGGGTCAATTTTAAATTACATGACATGACCATAAGAAACACTAAAAGGTCAGCCATTTTGGACAGGAGCAAGATATCGACCTCGGATTTGCGCTGTTGTGTTTAACTCAATGAGACCTTTAAAATGATGGGTCACTCGATAGGGGTTTACATTTAAAAATTTGGGGCAACCCCCCCAAATTTGGTTTTTGGGGGCAGAGGCAATAGTGACTAACAACTCAAAAAATAGTTTTTTGTAGCCAGGAGTCATGTCTGAAATATTATTACTGTAGCTAGTTTCGTTTAGGAGTTATTAAACCGGTCCGGGACTTTTGGGACAGTCTGTATAATACATAGGGAAAATGGTATTCTAACCCATTCAAATCTGACGATGACTAAAAGCTTGCACACAATTTTGAGTCACTAGTTCAAGGAATATAGAAAGAAAATTCAAATGATAAAAACTTAACGTGAAGAAAAACTGAAAGATAAAGAAGGAAAGACCTATGGAGCAGGAGAGTTTTAGTGTAAATAATTCAAACAAACTATGTATACTAAGTAATATAAAGAAATGCACTTGCAAGATTTGATTAGCAACTGATGAGGTGTTCGTTTTCCTATGTGGGCTGTTTTCAGAAAATTTTTTTTTTACGCGTTTTGAATCACTATGGCGGCCATATCTCAAGTTCTGATAGAGATATCTTCTTGATTTTTTATTTTGAAGATAACATTTCATTCTATGGCCTCTAGCATAGACTAGTTGAAATGTTACCTGTAAATATTTTTTCAAAATTAATAATTAATTTTTAGTTTTAAAAAATAGTTTTATAAACTAATTAAGTTATTTTTTCTAAAATTATTTAAAACATAGCAATTCCATGCTAGAGGCCGTTACAGATAAAAAAAGCAAACTTTGAACCTATTTTTCATAGTTCTTGAGTTAGGCATGCCATAGTAAATGCTTGTTTTTATGAAAAGCCCCCCCCCCCCTCCCGAGGGGGTGAAGGGTCTAGGGACTTGAAAATGTGACAAAAGTTAATTCTTACTTATACCAAAAAGAAATATGGTTATGATAGCTTGAAAAACTTAATAAATCAGTTTTATGGTGGAATGCCCCCCCCCCTTAAGGTACTGTATTATAATTTTATATTTCAATTTGTTTTGTTTAATTTGTTGTTATATTTGTATTTTTCTCTCTAAATCTAGGTTTGTTTGTTTTTTATCATTAAATTAATACGTGAACATCAGAATATGTAGTAACTTTTTTTAGTATTTATTATAAAAGGAAAGGAATGAAACTTATATCATTTAAAATGTGCCGTGCGATAAATGTACAGAAAACAAAAATTAAGTGTAAATAATGTGTTTAAGACAATTAAATTTAAATTAAATAGACCTAACCTAAAATTGAGTTGCTAAAATGGTAATCCAAATCAGCTGTTTTGTCTGTTATTTTATGCAGTTGGTTGATATGGCAATTATGTTTATATATTGCCGTTACGACAAGTAAAATAAAA
>JAGFPH010002554.1:84511-95963 GCA_018207615.1 Philaenus spumarius | reverse complement strand
GCAATGCATTGTGTATTAAAAATTCTCCCAATACGGGGGTTGGCGTGCGAAGCACGCAATGTATTGTGTATTAAAAATTCTCCCAATACGGGGGTTGGCGTGCGAAACATGCAATGTATTGTGTATTGAAAAATCTCGTAATACGGGGGTTGGCGTGCGAAGCACGCAATGCATTGCATATTGTAAGATCTCCCAATACGGGGGTTGGCGTGCAAAGTACGCAATACATTGCGTATTGATAATTCTCCCAACACAAAATTCAGTAGTTCAGTAATTAGAGTAAAAATTAAGTAAAGTTAGAAAAACGTGATTTTGTAGCAATAGGGCTAGTTAGTGATTCATAGAAGAACCATTAAGCGGCAGGTAGGCCGTGTGAGTGTGCCTGCGTGTGGGGGAGCGAGGGTCAATTTTATGGCTTAGAGCGCTCTCCTGTTTGGACAAACTATAGTGCAAATTCTACTAATATATTTTGTACGCGCAGGCAGTTATCAGCGCCTTAGTGAGTAGGCCAATGACCCAAATGGTTGAAACCTAAAACATATAAACTAAATTTTGTAAATTCGCTCGACTCACGTCAGCGGTTGAGCTGCGTGATCGACTTTTATATGTTTTAAACAGTTTGGTGAATGAACATTTAGTTAGTATTTTCACAAAATAGGCCTAAATACAACACAATAATAATTGTTCAAATTAATGAATAAATAATCATATCCACGTGTAGAATAAAACTAAAATAACCTATCGATCGGACGTAGCGGTATGCCTTTTCAATGTAAAAACATTTGTTTTATTCAGAAAATGATATCATCTAAATTTGCTGGCGGATAATATCGGTAATTGTTTAAAGTGTACCCCATTAGCTGGATTCTATTATCGTCTCCCGCGAGTAGCTTTGGTAGGAAATATAATTGCGCATATTTCTTCTAGTTTACTAATGTGACGGTGCATTAGCAGAGGTCATCATTCACGTGAATAATAACAGCCTTTACACTAGTCGGCCACTGCTTCTAACTGCCTCTGCCCATGTGATTACGTTTAGACTTATTTACATTTTGACCTCCCATGAAATTCATCGTTAGCCGAAGAACTTCATGTTCGCTAATTTATTACAGGGGAACACGTAAACAATTGTTGCATTGTTTTATTGCGTCACTAGTGAGGGAAGAAAGAGACAGTTTGCTTCATTTGACTAAAACATTCTCCTTTCTTTTTGTTTTTAAGTATTATATGTACAAGCAAAACTGTCCTCCTTACTGGTTTTGAGAAGTATGTTCAGCTCATTTAAGAGTAGTAACAAGCCGAAAAGATCATGTGACATGCGATGTTTGAATTACAGTAACTAGTTTCAAATTGTCTTGGGTTTTCCTCTTTGTTCAAAAAATCTCTAGCCAAATGAATTACTACTTCATATAGAACCTATATTCAGAGACTTGTTACAAGGCGACGGATTAGCTAAATTCTTGCTCGGGAAGACGCTAAACCTTAACGAAAATTTTAATCGCGTTATAATACGGTCTCGAAACTGTGTTCGTGGGTCACAAAACGTTGAAGTTTGGTGCTTTGGATGCTCTGATAGCTTTCAATGATGGAGCAATAGAAAGAGCTAGGATACGGGCGACATGGAAGTTGAGGTAGACAAAAACACTTGCAGAGGGCTGGGAAAAATGTACTTTGGTCGTGTTGTGAAACCTGAAACAGCTGTCTAAGGAGGTCAAAGTAAAGAGAGACAACTAAAAAAAAATAATAATAAACGGTACCAGGAATTGCCACATACTTTCTCACAAACATATTTAAATTATTAAACAGATTTACTGTGACTTCATAATTGTAGGTGGGGTAGGAGAGGTGATTTATTAAAGTATGAGATTAACTAATATTATTATTCTAGAGAGAAAACTATTCGATCGATTTCGAACAAATTCGCACCAAACCACGTCAATTAGGCCTGTATAGATGCACGAAAAAAGGTTTTGAAAATTTTTTAAAAACAATCCCTTTTATGGGCAAAAAAAACTCCATAAAAATCAGTTATTATTATTATTAGCTAAATGAGAATTTTTAGAAAGATGCGGTTTTTTGCTTATGGTAGGGTACATTAAAGGCTACAAATAAGTCAAAGTTTACCAAAATAGTTAGAACCGTTTTGTTTTATAAAAAATAACAGATTTTTTGGGGTTTTTCGCCTAAAAGGGGGTTGTTTTTCAAAAATTTTCAAAACCGATTTTCGCGCATCTATACAGGCCTACTTGACATATGTTCGATGTTTTTATTACATTAAAACAAATTAATGCAGGTAGTCTACATTAAATATTCAATATCATGCATTTAATGCATGTTTTGAATGGATGCATTCTTCCCGTAAGAAAACAATATAAAATGTTTAAACCAAGTCCAATTCCTTTTTGTTTTAAAACACGTTCTTCTATTTATAAAACATTTGTCAAAAATCCCAAAATCTTTAAAATATTGAATTGTTGTTTGTATCGCAAATTTTAGTGCTACGCCTGATATTTTATAATGCAGTATCAAACTGAATTATTGATTTATTCTTTACACTGTTTGGAATGTAGGCCTATACATTGAGGAATTGGTTAATTTGAAATATTTACAACCTTTTTTAGCTCTGTAACTAAATTTAGATTTATTAGTTAATTTAGTATTTTAGTAACAATCAAAAACATCAAACATCATGGGTTGTATAAAAAAATAATTGAAACCTACCTGACCAGACAACACGTAAGCTCGAATATTTTGTGATTCTACCGAACTGGTAGACCTGATAAATTTCAGCCAATTACAGAACTCAACGCTGCCGTCTAAAAAACCTCTGCCTCCTTCGGCTACTCGTACCTGGAACAGTGTGCGACATCTGTGAGTAAACGCTGCAACTACTACAGAATCAATAGCCTTACTCCTATGTAGCGAACATTGTAGGTATAATAAATGGCATTAATTTTAAACAAAACTAGATGATTTTAATTGTGTAAATTTGTATATATTTAAAATTATTTTTTGTACAAATACTAGTTATAATCTTTGTATTTTTTTATAGTTACTATTTACATTTCATTAGTCAAATAAAAATCCTCTTAACAATGCATGAAAATATGTATTTAGATTAATACTAAAATACACTGCTTTATTATATAATATAAAGCAAACACAAAGAATTCTTAAAAGCTCATTTAACATTCCTCCTATAATATACTACATAATATACAGTAAATTGAATAGAAAGTTCAATATATCGTACGATCGTACAAAACTGTTTTTTTTTTTTTTTTTTTTTTTATAAAAAATAGTTACAGTAGGTAGTGCATTCAACAAGGCTTTAGAGGGTTTTAACACTTCATTCATTGAAAATTAGGTATGCCATTGGACAAATCGTTTTGTGAGGTTGTCAATGCAACAATTAAAAACTAAATAAACCGGAGAAAGAAACACAAAATAACTGATGTTATTGCTATTTATTTTAATTGTTATAAGAAATAACTCGGTAACAATATAAAATGTTCTTCGTAAAAATATAAGTCGTGTTTCTTGTATGACTTAACATTTAAGTTAAACTATGTTTAGTTGACAAGGGCTAGGCTTAAGGGCCTGATATAGTAGCGGTCATCTTGGATTTTTATCCATAAGAGCAATGATAAATATCAAACCATTTATTTCGTTTATTTATTTTTTTTTACATAAAATTGTTTGCAAGGTCTAGTTTTAAGCACAATTACAATACGCATCCGTTTTTCATTTTAGATTTTTTTTAATGCTTTTCTTTTGTTATGTAATTGACATTTTGTAAGTACAAAGTTTGAATTTTTTTCCTAACGCAATAAAAAATTAATAATGAAAAGTAATTTGCAAGCCGGATCCGAAATTTTATAAAGAATATTCAGTTTTTTTTCAGCACTCAATTACAAAAGATGGATTTATAAAATGGTTTGAGATGAGGCAATGTCAAAGCGCTCAGCTGCAAGAAATTGCACTGTTGATACGGTTATAGAGAGAAGCACTTGCTTTGTCGGTTGCTTTCTCGTTTACTGCAGCAGACCCTTAAAAGTGATAAAATGTATATTATGTGACCTATCTATCCATTTTATGTTTTAACAATGACAAAAGCGAAGTTTGCCATATTGTTAATGTAAAAATACTTCAAAGATAAACGTATGTTATGTATTATGACGACACATCATTTATGTTTCGACAACAACAAGTAATTTGATGTGTAGGCCTACAACTGATAATACATTGATTATAAAAATGTATTATTTTGTATAAGTCCAAACATGTGGTAGTATAACATTGCCTACTACTTCGTGGTGGAATTCTAAGTGTTTCTCTACATAATTTGCCAATTTTAAATTTCTTTAGAAAACTGATTAGTTTTAAATTTTTTCATAACTAATGGAAGGGACTTGAAAATCTTAGACATAAGTGGAAAAGACGTTTTTAACATCTATTAAATTCGTCTTTGGTATTTATATTTAGTGGATATCTTAAATTTATATTTGGTGACGTGAAAATGTTCACTTTTGTGTTATAGATATGCGGAAATAAGTTGTCTACACGATTAAATGGAAGGGCAAGACGGTCCATTTCACTTACATGCGGTTCTAAATAATGTATGCATAGCGCAATCATTATTTAATGTATGCACTTTAACCATCAAACTGTTCACATTATTAGAAATTGTAAAAAAATACATGTTTATAAACAAATGTGTGAGAAGACACACGTGATAATAAAAAACTTGAACACAGAATATCACAAGTAATAAGTTTGTTAACTCAAATGTTATAGTTTGAATGTTGTAGCTCGTGCATAACAGAAGATGGCGACTTTGTCGTTGAAACGCGTTTCAGTTAATAAACGTATTAGTTGTGAAATTATGTGTTCTTTACTCTATCATGCTCTCTTTACATGTTTATTTAATATGCTAAGTAAATTGCGAGATTTAAAATTTTAAACGATACATTACTTTTATAATAGCTTACTTTAGTGAGTCTTAAAATAATCAATACAAACATTGCCCTTGTTTCATGATCATCTTTCAACCAAAATTAGACTGTTATTTTCAATTTCGTCTTTATTTGAATACGACACATTCACAAGCTCAGTACCAAGATAAACACAAATCTATTTAGTTCACATGAAACATGTAGACCTTACACAATACTTTCATATTTTGCATTCCAAATGAGAGAATCATTCTACATTGTTACATTGTTATTTTTCGTTTAAATTTCACAAGTATAATTATAACAATTTGTTAGAATAAAACCTGTAACACAGAATCTCCCCCAATACGACCCGTTTACTAACTCAAATGCGTTTCAATGGCATCTGCAGTGATGCACGGGCTACAAAAATCAAACTGTAACTTATAATTTGACTATTATTAGTTAGGTGGTAGAAAATCGCATATATTTTTTCAATATATTAAACAATCGCCTGTATTTTTTAATGTAGTAAACAATCGACTACAGGTATTTATTTTCAATATAGTAGACAATGACCTATATGTTTTCAATATAATAGACAATCCAATATATTTTTCAATAAAGACGACAATGGCTATATTTTTTCAATGTAGTAGACAATGGGCTAAATTGTTTCACTATAGTATAGAATCACCTATATTTTTTAAATATAATAAATAATTACCTATATTTTTCAATATAGTAAAAAATCGCCTATATTTTTCAATATATTAAACAATCGCCTATATCTTTTAATATAGTAAATAATCGCCTATTTATTTTCAATATAGAAGACGAAGGCCTAAATGTTTTCAATATAATAGACAATGGACTATATTATTTTATTCAATATAGTAGGCAATGGCCTACATTTTTTCATTATAGTATAGAATCGCCTTTATTTTTTTTAATATAGTAAACAATCACCTATATTTTTAAATATAGTAAACAATCACCTATATTTTTCAATATAGTAAAACGAATCGCCTATATTTTTTCAATATAATAGACAATCAACTATATTTTTCAATATAGTACACAATGATCTATATTTTTTCAATGCAGTAGACTATGGCTTATATTTTTCAATGCAGTAGACAATCTGTATTTTTTCAATACAGTAGACTACGGCTTATATTTTCCAATATAGTAGACAATGGCCTAAATTTGTTCAATATAGTAGGCAATGGCCCATATTTTTTCAATATAGTATAGAATCGCCTTTATTTTTACTTTCTCCACCCTATACGTAGTATATTGAGAAAGTATTGTTTTCGTAAAAATGTTCGAATTTGAATTTTCAGTTGAATTATCTGTTTTGGTGCTCCCTGAACCCCAAAAAATTGTTTAGTGCAATTATCTGTGTTGGTGCTCCCTGAACCCAAAAATATTTTTAGTGGAATTTTTTGTTTTGGTGCTCCCTGAACCCAAAAAAGTGTTTTTAGAGTGGTGTCTGTCTGACAGTCTGTCTGTATGTATACACGGCCAGAGAGGACACTATTGGTCCGATTTTCATGAAATTTGGTATGTAGGTACTAAACCCTAATATCTCCAGGCGTTTTTTTCATGTTTTTGAATTTTTAATTTTTAATGGTAATTTACCCCTAAAAACCCATAAAAAACGACAAAAATGCAAATTTCTCAAAAATGGCTCTAACGATTTTGATCAAATTTTCAGTATTTATAGTGCTTAAGATGCCAAACAAAATGACACCACCCGCTTTTATCAAAACTTCGGCGTTTTATAATTATGGTGAAATGTTTAAAAAATAAACAAGTTTGTGTTGTCAATCTAGCATCGCGGCGGCGGCCGCACGGGGTAACACCACGGTAGCGAGCACGGCCAGTAATTCAAAGGTCGCGCGATCGAATCCCACCTGGGACAATAATTTTTTTATACGATTGACGTAGGTAGAATATTATTTTTTTGTTTTGTTCTAAAAAGTAGTAAATAAAATGATTAAAAACAATATTATTTTGACTACTAATTTGGGAGAAAGTTTGTGTCAGTTAACTGATACCGTTTATTTTAAATATAGTAAACAATCACCTATTTTTATCAATATAGTAAAATTGGGAGAAAGTTTGTGTCAGTTAACTGATACCGTTTATTTTAAATAGCCTATAGTAAACAATCACCTATTTTTATCAATATAGTAGAAAATCGCCTATATTTTTTCATATAGTAAAAAATCGCCTATAATTTTCAACTGCCAATTTCTAAAAGGTAAAAAAGGAACGATTATTTTAATTAGATCAAGATAACTTTCCCGTGTAAAATGGGACTATTATTTAAAATTGATCAAGATATATTTACTGGGTAAATAATAAGGAACTACTTCAATTAGATCAAGAGACATCTACAGTTGCATCGGGGTGTGTACGAAATGTTAGTCACCACCAGCGGTAAAACAAATTCATGCTAAAAATAATCAGCACAACACTTTCTAAAGGCTCAGCTTTTTGCAATTTTCTCACTCCTAGATAATTTACCTTCCGACTTTCCAGAATCACCGCTACAACCACCAACAACAATGTCTACAAAGGCGAAGCTGTCGTTATATAAAAAGAGGGATATAACTCTGGAGGACTGAAACAAAGGCTCCACTAAGCTTTCTTCCTAAATGCTATACGTTCACATTCGCAGGTCCACGGTTGACAAATGGGACGAAGGCTGCATCACTTAGAAGGGAATAAGCTCTGACGATGAATCAATTAAGGTACTGAAGAGAAATGCAGTCGACGCTTTCAATGTTCGGGTGTCGTTAAGGCAGCATTGAGGCTGTCACGTGATCTCTTAATTACAGTTGGTTTTAGATATATCAGTGTCATCCAGTCACCTCTGCGTCCTTCCCTCCATCTTCATCTCTACGGAGGATGCTTAATTGCTGCTAAGTAAACTGTGGGAAAGTTGGATCAATGGGTAGACATGGATGTCAATATTATCAATTAGCTCTGTAATACGTCTAATACTCCTAATATTTATGTGTGTATATTGACATAAATTACACTTTTCTCAAAAACAAAAAGTATACGTATGGATCATAAAGGTTATGTCATTAAGTTACAAAACTAAACCAAAAACAAAATAATAATAATATCTTGTTTTAACTCCCTCCCCCCAGCATCTTTACGATCCTGCAGTCCTGCACAGAACTAATGTAGGCTATAATAAGTCATAATATTCGCTTTGAGGTTATAAAATGATTATAAATACAACCTTTTATCATCAATATATTAATTTATACAAATTTAAAAAATAGTGAAACAATCGTCTAACTTCGGAAACTTTCCCACATCTTCGTATAACATACTAGCTGCCCGATCCGGTTTTGCACGGGTAGACAAATCAAAGTTGAATGTATATTAACAAAAAATATATATATCAATAAATATATTACACTATGTATTTCTTATGGGGATTTTTAGTAATTTAACCAAAACCTTTCTTAGCGAGCACCTAGGGCCCTAGAGGAAGCTACATACTAAATTTCATTCCAATCCATTCGATGTTTTTTTTTTTAGTAACTTTGACCCCTTAAACCTCCCACTAAAACTTCAAATTTTTTGAAACCCTTTCTTAGCGATCACCTAGGGCCCTAAGGAAAGCTACATACCAAATGGCATTCTAATCCGTTTGGAATTTTTAGTAACTTTGACCCCAAACACCCCTACCCAATTTTTTTAATACCATTCTTGGCGAGCACTTAGTGCTCTAGAGGAAGCTACATACCAAATTTCATTCCAATCCGTTTAGTAGTTTTTGAGAAATCGTGATGAGTCAGTGAGTGGTATTTGGCTTATATATATAGATAAACATATTCAATTATTAATTTCTTTATTATAATATTAATAACTTCTAAATCATTTTATATATCAACATTAAATAAAAATTAATGAAACAAAAATATCTATATATTTATTTTGATGTGTGATAGTACACATAAATAAAAATTTTTAACAAATAGGCCTACAGTTTTACAAAATCATATCTATACAATCCTTTTAATTGTACTCATTTACCGATTAAAAATCCCCTCAGCATAATTAGGTAGGCCTACATAAAGTTTGTTGTATTTAAATAGTATTTTTTTTTTAAATTATTTCTGTAGTATCTAATTAGTCTGCCTGTGGTTTTTCCCGGGGGCTTACTAGTAAAATAGGCTAATAACTTTAAACAAAGTGAACCCTTATTTCAATCGTACTTCCATTAGAGAACATAAAATTAAACTTTAACATAAATACAATTTATTTCATAAAGTAATTCAAAGAGGTAACTGTTTGATAAAAATGTATAAAATACTTTAAAGTTCTGTAAGTACTATAATTTATTGTTTAAAAATTGTTGTTTATTTGTTGCGGTTTTTTTAAAGTTTTTACTTTACGCCTGTTAGACTAAAAAAACGGGGGAGCATCGTTTAGCGAAGGCAAATTGATAACCAGAAACCAGGTTCAAAAATAAGATGTTCAAACCGTACCAGAATGACCGAATGCCTTTAACCTCTCAGAAACTACGTTTAATTAAAATACTTTAACGTAAAAAAAACTTTTTTACAGTACCAAATAAAATATAAAAACGTGCAAGAAACATATCATTACGAACTCTATAAATATCTCTATCTGTAATAAAAAGATCTGAACACTTTTACGTGGTAAAACTTAGGGTTAGTGGAAAGGGTGTAAATGCATTAGGAAGAAAGAGGCGTTCCACCCGGCTAGCGAAGCGCGTCTGAACATCCCCACAGCATCTAATGGGAGTCGCGTTCACGCCCGCTATATAGCGAAGGAAGGGAAAGTACGAGTACTGTATATCGCACAGATACAACGCTTTGACAGTATCTGAATACATCGTGCTGACGTTTCAAGCAATCTGTATTAGTCTATGCTCTCAATGGCAGATCCATGAGTGTTTTCAATGCATTATACAATGTTGGTTAGTGAATAAATGAGTTTTAGAAAACTCCATATTGCTACATAATCGTAAACAGGTAACAAACACTGCGTATTGAAAATAATACACATTCAACAGAAGGTTTCAATGACAAACCGGTCATCTTTAATAATTACGGAACCACGTCTCCGCAACAAAGTACGTATAAAATATTAAGCTTTTTACTGAGTAATTTACGATTCAACAGTATCAGACAGTATAATTTTACAATGTCTATTATGTGTCGCAGTTTAAAAAGCAAATTATTCAAAATGTATAAGAGTACGTATTGCAATAAAACACTTACAGTTTCGTAGTGTAATACGTCCGTGTGTAACAGCTTCATAATTCCTGCATTGTATTACTTTTTGACAATGTGGTGGTGCTAGTAAAAAGGAATTCAAATTGGGAAAAGTGCTGCAACTTAAACCTCATCATACACGGAAACGGGAAAATGCTATAATTTAAAACTCGCTAAACAAAAATGAAAAGGGAAAAGTGCTGTAACTTAAACCTCACTATATAAATAAACGGTATCAGTTAACTGACACAAACTTTCTCCCAACTTACTGTAGTCAAAATAATATTGTTTTTAATCATTTTATTTACTACTTTTTAGAACAAAACAAAAAAATAATATTCTACCTACGTCAATCGTATAAAAAAGTTATTGTCCCAGGCGGGATTCGATCGCGCGACCTTTGAATTACTGGCCGTCCTCTCTACCGTTGTGCTATCCCGTGCGGCTGTTGCCGTGATGCTAGATTGACAACATAAACTTGTTTATTTTTTAACATTTCCCCATAATTATGAAACGCCGAAGTTTTGATAAAAGCGGGTGGTGTCATTTTGTTTGGCATCTTAAGCACTATAAATACTGAAAATTTGATCAAAATCGTTAGAGCCGTTTTTGAGAAATTTGCATTTTTGTCGTTTTTTATTGGTTTTAGGGGTAAATTACCCTTAAAAATTAAAAATTCCAAAAAATGAAAAAAACGCCTGGAGATATTAGGGTTTAGTACCTACATACCAAATTTCATGAAAATCGGACCAATAGTGTCCCCTCTGGTCGTGTATACATACTGACACACTGACAGACAGACACCACGTTAAAAACACTTTTTTGGGTTCAGGGAGCACCAAAACAAAAAATTCCACTAAAAATATTTTTGGGTTCAGGGAGCACCAACACAGATAATTGTACTAAACAATTTTTTGGGGTTCTGGGAGCACCAAAACAGATAATTCAACTGAAAATTCAAATTTCGAACGTTTTTACGAAAACAATACTTTCTCCATATACTACGTATAGGGTGGAGAAAGTAAAAAGGAAAGGGAAAAGTGCTGTAAGTTAGACCTCACCCTGCATGGAAGGTGAAAGGAAAAGTGCTGCTACTTAAACCTCACCATACAAGGAAACGGGAAAATGCTATAATTTAAAACTCGCTAAACAAAAATGAAAAGGGAAAAGTGCTGTAACTTAAACCTCACTATACAAAAAAGGAAAGGGAAAAGCGCTGTAACTTATACCTCACCCTACATGGAA
>JAGFPH010002554.1:71676-82655 GCA_018207615.1 Philaenus spumarius | reverse complement strand
TTTAGGGGGGTTTTGGGGGGATCAAAGTAATTAAATCACGATTTCTTCAAAACTACCGAACGGATTGGAATGAAATTTGGTATGTAGCTTCCTCTAGGGCCATAGGTGCTCGCTAAGAAAGGGTTTGAAAAAATTCGAAATTTTAGGGGGGGTTTGGGGATGATCAAAGTTATTAAAAAATTACTTCTTCAAAACTACCGAACGAATTGGAATACAATTTAGTATGTAGCTTCCTCTAGGGCCATAGGTTCTCGCTAAGAAAGGGTTTAAAAAAATTCGACATTTTAGGGGGTGTTTGGAGGGGATAAAAGTTATTAAATCACGATTTCTCCAAAACTACCGAACGGATTAGAATGAAATTTGGTACGTAGCTTCCTCTAGGGCCATAAGTGCTTACTAAGAAAGGGTTTGAACAAATTCGAATTTTTAGGGGGGTTTTGGGGGGATCAAAGTAATTAAATAACGATTTCTTCAAAACTACCGAACGGATTAGAATGAAATTTGGTACGTAGCTTCCTCTAGGGCCATAGGCGCTCGCTAAGAAAGGGTTTAAAAAAATTCGACATTTTAGGGGGTGTTTGGAGGATCAAAGTTATTAAATCACGATTTCTCCAAAACTACCGAACAGATTGGAATGAAATTTGGCGTGTAGCTTCCTCTAGGGCAATAGGTGCTCACTAAGAAAGGGTATGAAAAATTACGAAATTTCAGGAGGGGTTTGGGGGGATCAAAGTTACTAAAATCATAATTTCAGATCTTTTATTATTATGACAATAGTGTTTTTTTATTTAAGATCTATATGTATAAAAGCCAAATACCACTCACTTACTGAACACTTAAAAAGAATACAATTGCGTTAAAAAGACTGAAAATACCAACCACCACGGGCAACGCCGTACGGGTCAGCTAGTTTTGTATAGTTTCCAATCGACGTGAACTATAGATTACAAACGAATAATGGATCGTCCATACAGAATCGACATTTTATTCTGAAAACACAATCACAGTAAGCAGCTAAAACCAATTTCACCAAATTCTAAACACTTCATATTTAGAGAATTGTGGAAAGGGCAAACGTACCCTTTAAATATTCAGCACAGCGGACTACAGACGGGACATTCTTAGGCCGGGATTAAGTGAAATGGTAACTGATAGGTTTAGATACGGCTGTAACGAAGCACATGATTAGAAGCATCCAAGCAGACCCAGAAGCTTCCGGCTAAGACGAGGATAGTCCCAGAGGGTGGGATTGGTTGCATTGCTTATGCCAAGGTGTCGAAATATAGCATTCTATTGTAACCCGAACACAAAGCGTGTTTGCTGTTTTCCCCGGGCGTTCTCACAGATGTGCGACTTAGCACAGTTTGTAACAATGATTAATACATGATTAACAGCAATGGCTTATAGTGCTATGTTTGTAAAGCAATGACTACGTTTTTTGTTTTATTTATTAATAGATTAAAAGTGACTATTATCAGTGTATTAGCTGTGTACTGGCATATACAATATGCCACAAGAGTAATCGACAAAGCTGTTTTTTGTTTAAAAGCAGGGATTCATAGATTTAGGTCAATGATTCACGTGAGTAAATTATTAAGATTGTATTTTTTTACAAACAGCTGTTGCGCTGTATTGTATTGTATTGCAGTTGCATTTGTATATATTGTATTTCATACCAATACGTGATGTTAAAAATCAGCTGTTATTAGCGAATTTCCATAGAAGAAATGAGCTACTGCAGTGGCCCTTATGGTAAGACCCAAGGTCGGGAGTAGAAAACGAGCACCGATCATGGTCACCAGAACACGTTTTGAGATGTGATTAAAAATCATATATAGGCCTATATATAACATGTATATATGTGTTCGCACTCTAGCGGCCGCATTTTAAGTCCGATTTGGATCAAATTTGGTACACATGTTGGATGTCAAGGTCGCTCGGACGAGTTCGTTAGCCAAAAAAAATCCAACAATCGAAAGCACGTTTTTTGACCGGAATTAACTGTTTTTTGACATTTTTCCTACGAGAATGAATTTTGTTTGAGTTTTTTCTACAAATATAAATGTAGGACGTTGTTTAAAATGAAGCACGCAATGCATTGTGTATTGAAAATTCTCCCAATACGGGGGTTGGCGTGCGAAGCGCGCAATGCATTGTGTAATGAAAATGCTCCTAATATGGGGGTTGGCGTACGAAGCACCAATGCTTTTTGTATTGAAAATACTTCCAATACGGAGGTTGGCGTGCGAAGCACGCAATGCATTTTGTGTTGAAAATGCTCCTAATATGGGGGTTGGCGTGCGAAGCACCCAATGCTCTTTGAATTGAAAATACTCCCAATACGGATGTTGGCGGGCGAAGCACGCAATGAATTGTGTATTGAAGATGCTCCTAATATAGGGGTTGGCGTGCGAAGTACGCAAACTCTGTGTATTGAAAATACCCCCAATACGGAGGTTGGCGTGCAATGCACTGTGCGTCGGCCGCTTCTCACAGTGTTCAGTGTCAAGCTCACATGTGCGCCCTTAGCAGTGAACGTGTTAGGCCCCATACCTCGGTCTAGCCCCTCCCCCCCTTTAGAAAATATCATATGGGCGCCCATGTTCTTTACTAGTTTGAAAATGCTTTATCATATCACTTTTGGTCATATTTATAACTTAAAAATTGCCTCTCTTCTGCATAAAAATAAAAAATTCCCTCCTAGATCAGTGCGTGCTAATTAACTTTTAGTTTCATTTTACTTAGTAGACAAAAATGTGTATATTTTTAGTTTTTATTCGTTATGTTTTAGTAGTAATTTTTATTTGTAGTTTTGCTTCTTCGTTTTTATTTATGATACGAATTTTTATGTATTTGTGCATTTTTTGTTTCGAGGTTAAGTGGAAGAGAAGACCCAATGGTCCTAACCAACATAAAACATAAATAAACATTATATTATTATTATTATTGATCGATTTAATAATTATAAGAAAGGGAGTTAATGCGTCTCAATTTTTATAAGTTTAAAATTGTATTTCCTTTCCTTAATTTTACAAAAATGAAAATAAATCAACAAGTCTAAATTAATACACACAAATCAAAAATAAAAGCTTAAAAGAAAGAAAACCCGGGTAGGCTAACATATAACCAGGTTGTAATCTTTTGCTAAATAGGTATACAAAAAATACAGAGTTCTGCGGGTAAAAATTAAAAACATTAAAAACGCAAATAAAAATAATTACTATTTCTTATAAAATACACTTTAAGCTCGACGGGTGAGAAGGAATTTATATTTAAAAAATAAAAATAACACTATTCTCACTCACATAGGTTTATTTATCAAACGCGTTTCAACGACTAAGTCGTCATCCTCAGTGATATATGAGCTACAACTGTCAGATTTAATCTGTCATATATCACTGAGGATGACGACTTTGTCGTTGAAACGCGTTTGATAAATAAACCTATTTGAGCGAGAATAATGTTATTTTTATTTTTTAAATATAAATTACTATTTCCTTAATTTAAATTAAACGTACAGGTCAGATTTACTATAGCACATCTTCTTTAGTTATAAGGTTATACAGTTGTCAGCTCAATACTCAATCGTTACGTGGTAAAGCAAGATTCGTGAAGCGAATAACTTTGTGTCGATGGTAAGGCAGGACACGATGATACACCCTTACCGGATTGATCTATTTTGCCGACACCTCTGTCAATGAGCTGCCGTTCACGTGACATCTCTATCTGCCACTGAATAGAGCCACCCCAGCTACCTATAAAGGCATTTTTCATGGTCGGCGAGTTGTGAATGATACAATATATTGAAAAGGTAAATCCGACCATTGTGTGAAGGTGTCAGGGAGATAGTAGCTTCGTAGAGGGGGGGGGGATGGAAGCAGACTTTCTGTCCCTTGGTCTGCGTAATTCCTTGAGAACGTTTTATTTTTTTTGTAAATAATCAAAATTATTTAATAAGAAGAAAATTTCTAAAATAGGGGAAATTGTATTTCTTACGTTTGCTATAGTAATGTAACAAATTAATTGCGACATTTAAATAGTCCTAGCCTACAAGTACTAATTGTCACAGTAAAGAATATATTGTGACGTTACTAGAAAGGGTGTTTCGGACTTTTAAAAGTAGTCTAGGTATCTTCAGTAGTTTCATTATTTTGTGGATCATCCAACTGTAGGCCTTTTAAATCCGTACTTTTTATTTTTACAAAAATTGGTCTACATTAAATAAAATTAGGACTGTAAAAGTTATTTTCCCCAAACTGATTTATTCAACCGTTTTAGAACTCGAAGGTTGGGTTGGATTATAAATCTGCTTTTCATATTGGTTACGTATATGTTCCAGAAATGTTCTCTACAAGCATACCATTTTGTAAATAAATCCAACCACATACAGGGTGTCCCTGAACTCTCTGGACCCCTTTTGTGGATATGTTCCTGGGATCCAGACAAACATATTTCACAATATAAACATGGGTCTAAGGTGCTTATTTTTTCGTCTGTCTGTCTGTATGTTTTTTTGACAAAATACTTAATATTTTTGAAAGTATACCTATACCTCAAACTTTGTATACCTATTTGTTGCGTAACCTTTTACCACTGTACGAAAAATTAGAACATTATTTTAAATATTTTCAAAATAGTGGCCGTTTATAATTTTTAATGTCAAATATCTCAAAAACCGCTAACTTTACAAAAAAATTACAAGAGACAAAAAAGTTTACATTTTTAATAGCAAACACAATGGTTTTTTTATTTTGTCTGTAGCTCAAAGGATAACAGAGATATTGACAAAAAAAGGAAAAATGTATTTCTTGGTACTTGTCAACAAAACCCAGAATTACTCTAGAAACAAAATATTTTATAGTTATTATGAGCTAAACTAATAAGTTATTTGCATGATGTTTCGAGCACTTTCTGAGCTGATTCCACTACCAAAAATAGTAAAAATGTTCATATATTCATAGGTCTTGAAATGCTTCGTTAGAGAGAGCTGGCGAAAGATTTCACCCGTGTTTCAGATTACTCACAGAAACGAATCCCTATTGAAATATGTAGTTCGTTAATTAAGGTGTACAATTTAATTTAATTTACGTAAAATGAGCATATAAATTTAATAAAATAGGTCCGAGTTCTGTAACTGCAGTAATTGTTGCGAGATTTGACCCAAAACGCAAAATTCGGTCTTAGTTAAACAGCTAATACTTTTATTTGTAAACATAGTCACATTGTTGTTATTTCTCATTCGATTTTCTTGATTAAGCTACAGTTACATTTGTACTTAAAAGGTGCATATTTTATAATTCAGTAATTTATTTTTAAAGATTTAAGATCTGTGAGTAATCTGAAACACGGGTGAAATCTTTCGCCAGCTCTCTCTAAAGTCGCCATCCTCAGTGATGCACGGGCTACAGTAACCGAACTATAACTGTATTTTGTTGTCGTTGAAACACGTTTGAGGTTGGTAAACGTATTTATTGTGAGATTTTGTGTTCAGGTTTTATTTTATCTAGTTACTTTCTCACAAGTCAAGCGCATTAGTTCTTTATTCTATACGATATTCTTACGTTTCGTAGTAAAACTTTGGAAAAACCCCAATCAAAAAATATACTATCACGATATATTCATCACTTCAGACGTGAGTATAATTCAATTTCATCTGCACTCCCAGCAACGAAATATTTCAATAAAAGCGTAAAATCGAGCAATTAAATTGCTCGAAAATAATAAAATTCAGTTTAACTGAAGTTTACGACGAAAGTTCGTTGCATCGTTTATTTATGTATCGATGAAATAAATCGAACGAGATTAAATTGCATAAAAAAACAAATTTCCCCAAATTATAACACCGAATTAACGCTTAAACTGAAATGATAAATTACGGACCATTGTGTTTTGTCTTTACAGTTTGACTATTTCACCTTTAATGGCTCATTGTATCGGAACACTAAATAGGAAACATTCGGACAATCGTATAAATGTTAATGTTTAGGCCTGCTGTTTATGTTCCAGTGGATTTTGTAAGCTGTTTAATGTATAATTGATATTACACTACATTGTTAACATTTATCAAAGCATTTAATTAAGATAACATAACACATGGAAACAATAAAAATTAAATAGTTACAATACAATTGAAGTGATAGGCTTACTGTAAATTGGACGTTCGTTTTATTTTTTAGAAGTAAGATTTTTTTCTGGTTATTTGATTTTTTTCCTTCTTAACATTTTTACTTTTTTCCAGTTAGACTAATAGGATGGGGGGGGGGGCAGAGTGGAAATAAAGCTAACGCAATTATTGAAGGTTCTAACTTAAGCAGACTTGAAGACCGCCTTTAAATCTTAGCTAGTTTGTCCCTTTTTGCAATTAGAAATCCTTCTTAACTAACTTTCGAGTTTAGACAAACAGATTTTATTCGTTTTACAATTAAAACCTCGTTTACAATATAAATCACGAAAGGCAATGTATTCCATAATTTAGGGACTATATCAGGCGCCACGAATCTTGTATTTTGTGCAATAGCCAATAGGAGAGCAAGAGTACGCGAGCTATCTTCACAGCCATGGTACGTGAGGAACGCTACCATTCTACGGTCAGCTGGTATCCCTACTCTAGAAGTTTTTGCTATAAGATGTGCCACTAAACTGTTTCATGATGCAAGCAACTCAGGCTATCCTCATACAACCGAGGAGACTCGACATCCCGGAAGATGGAAGGTTCCTTCACGCTACGACTCCATCAAGACTGACACTAACCTGTTTGCCTCCAATTTATTTAAGTGAGTTTCAGATTGCTGCTTGCAGCCATTAGGGGATGGCCCCTAGATGCTGCTGACGCCCCTCCCCCCCAGTGATGCATGCGAAGTGTCTCTGTCTGTTATGCATGGTACTGGAGTGTTGTAACGTGCCATCTCAGGAGAGGTCGGCATCAACACTCTTGTGACTTCCCCTGGGGGGGGGGAGTGTTTTAGTAGGTAGTGGGTCCAGGATGATCGAGTCCCACAGTACCTTTTCTGATGAGAGGTCTGCGTCAGTGCATTTCACCCCCTCAAAAAAAAACGAGGATACGAGTTGGCAAAGCCGCGGGCTCCTATTGGTTCTTTCAAAGCCAGGCTATCTTGCGAATTGTGTTACCTACTATCTTTACATTTGAACTGTCTGAAAATTTAAATGTCGTCCGTTCTTGGCGGAAACTAAAAGTAAGACCGGCTTTAGTAAAAACGACAGTGAATAAAATTCTAGACTAGCTCGAGCGATTTACCAACGTTAAATCATAGGCCAGCCCTCTCAAGGTACGCTCCGCTCACAGGATTCGGTGCTTTTACTCGAGTGGTATGGCACATCCTTAAATGAAGCCCCAAACCACAAAATCAAGCAACCAAAAACCATATGGATAGGTATGTTTATTGAATTATCATTTTGATGGCACAGTCATTGTTTTTGTGGTGGGATTGTTTTTGTGATTCGGAGTTACATGTAATCAGTATGAATTTGTCGCCAGAGGGTTCTTCAACTATTATACCTCTTAAATTTAATGGGATATATATATTTATTTAACTATTCGGTTTTCTGTACTGCACACATAATTCAGGGGCGGTTACATGCGAAAAAATATAGAAAATGTTCTTTTAATACATATTTCCGTAAACGTTTCTCTTATCAGCAATCCTCAATTTGTTTACTAAATAATTTCTATAACTAAAACGGCTAAACCGATGGATTTGGAATTTTTCACAGTAGGTATTAATGTAAAGAACTAGTTTCCAAAAAATAATCTACGTGTTGCAATAAGTCGTTTCAAAAATGGCGTCCTATTAAATATTTTTAGTAAACTTAACTCAAAAACTGTACATTTTTTTAGCAGGTTTATTATTCTATCGAATCCTAACTGTCCAAATTATCGAACAAAGGGTAGCCAGTAAATTAACGCCCATTATTAGTGTGCATTGATGAGAATTGTAGGAATTATTAGCGAATTTCCATAGGAAAAATGCGCTATTGCAGTGGCTCGGGAGTAGCAATTAAGCACCGATCATGGTCCCCAGAACACGTTTTGGGGTGTAATTAAAAATCATATATATTATGTATATATGTGTTCGCACTCTAGCGACCGCATTTTAACTCCGATTTGGTTCAAATTTGGTACACATGTTGGTTGTCTACGTCGCCAAAAATCCAACACTCGGAAGCACGTTTTTTGACCGGAAGTAACTATTTTCTGAAATTTATCCCACGAGAGTGAATTTGTTCAAATTGAATGCACGATGTTATTCTGCACATTTTGTTTTATTTACGCGACCTTATAGCTCGCTTGGTTCCCCCAAAATCGATCAAAACGTGAAATACCATAGAAGTACCCGGTTCAAAGCCATGTGGTGGATCCTACCGAGGGGTCGGCGTGCGAAGCACGCAATGCATTTTGTATTGAAGTAACTCCCAATACGGGGGTTGGCGTGCGAAGCACGCAATACTTTGTGTGTTGAAAATACTCCCAAAATGCGGAATGGCGTGCGAGGCAAGCTATTCATTGTGTACTGAAGATAATCCCAATATGCGGAATATCGTGCGAAGCACGCAATGCTTTGTGTATTGAAGCTACTCCCAACAAGCGGAATGGCGTGCGAAGTATTTTGCAGCTATTCAGCACCGTCGTGAATAGACCTATTTCCCAAATTGTTGGTTGAAACCCTAAAACATAGGCCTATAAACTTAATTTTGGAAATTTGCTCAACTCACGTCAGCGGTTCAGCTGCGTGGTCGAATTGTTGTAAAATTGCTGTGATTAGTCAATTAATTAGTAATATTATTTATTTATTCTGCGTTCTGCTGATGTTTCACTATTCGCCATAGAAATTTAGGTCGTATTCAGGGAAACAGAACAAATAAACGTATCACCCGAAAGAGAAAAACGTTGCATTTCGCGGTTACACAGTTATCAGATCGTTGGGCAGATTCGGTCGCCCCAAACCGGAATAAACTCGAAATCCATTGACAAGAAGAAGACATTGACGCGATTGTTCGTATTGATGACGTCTCGAAATCCCTTCCGAACGCGTTGTTTGGTATCCGTATATCGATTGGAGAGAGACACAAAAAATCTAAGTAGAAGGTTTCATAACCAGGTGTCCCAGAAATCACATAATGTGGAGATTAGTGGCAGTTTAGGGTCTGCGAGCTAGGGGGAGGGTAGGGGTTGCTACCCTTAATGTAATAATTAGACTTGTGAACAACGCTCTTCACGGTGTCATCTATCTGTTTTGGGCGGATAAGCTTCGGGATAAACAAGCCAACTTTCAGTCCAACTTTTTAAAGAACTCTATCAAATACTTTACTGTCATTTCTCAGGTCTTGGGTGTTGCAGTTACCTGTATTTTAAAATGTTCAATATACAGGGTGTTTACAAACTCCCTGGAATTTTTTTGTATATTTGTTCCTTAGGTCAAGACAATCAAAACACGTCATATAAATATGGGTCTGACATGCCTAGTTTTCTGTCTGTCCGTGTGTTTGTGTTTTTTACAAATTATTTTATAACTTGAGTACTATTTCAGATAGAAACTTCAAATCTGGCACGAACGTGTACCTTAGTAGGTCAAACAAGTGTAAATAATTTCGTTACGATATATTAAACAGTTTCAAGATGGCGGCCATTTAAAATTTTTGATGTTAAATTTCACGAAAACCGTAATTTTTATAAAAAAATTTACCAGTAATAAAAAATGTAGAATTTTAAGAAGAACAAAATCATACTTTATTTGCTACAATCGGATAGTAAATAACTGAGTAATGAGACTTTTACTGAAATAAATATCATACAAAATTTGCACTAAACAACAATTTACCGTGTACAGTTGTTACATAATTAGGTAAATGTCTCATTACTCTCTGGGACCATGATCGATGCTCATTTGCTACTCCCGACCTTGGGGGGTCTTACCATAAGGGCCACTGCAACAGCTCATTTTTCCTATGGAAATTCGCTAAAAATATTTTTCAGTCCTTTGCTGGCCACGATAAATAACAAAAACTCAATAGGACTTATTATTACTACTATATTATTAGGACTACGATGCTACTTTGTAATAATAAATAAAAATCTGAACTAAAGTTATTTAAAACAATACATAAAATTAACAGTTTTAAAACTAAGGATTGGCCACGTTTTGCAACTTTGTTATTTTGATTAGAGCGTTTCCTGGTTTCACTAAATACTTTACTCTATCCTTCAGCAAAGTATCATTACGGAATCTGGATACACAACTCAAGTACCGCCTCGCTCGCCAAGTACTTCATTATAAATACTGTAAAAAGAAAACTTTGTAAGGCGAGACATGAAAAACCAAGCGGTAACTAAACTGAGCTAGTTGCAATTTGTTGGTGGTGAACACTATTTAGAATTGTACGTAATTGGGTCGTTTCTATTGAATATGTCTGTAAAGCGGATTTCAGACTTCCGCCCCTCCAGTCTGCTCGTTCTACTGGAAGTTGTTTACGCTGACACTGGAAGCTACTGCGCAACTGCTCGTTAAAGTCCTTTGTCAGCTACAATATTTGCTATTAAAATTTTATAGTAGCGGAATTTAGTATCACGGGATAATATACGACGAAACCGCAGCGTTATGAACCCTGTAACTTGTGTGATATAGCGATAACTGCTGTGTTTATGTATGGATCATGTCAAATATATTTATATCTATTTAGCACCTATATAGTTGTGCTTGAACTTTAGTACATTTTACAGGAAAGGAATTTAGCGACAAATTGACCCGCAGGTTATGTATCCATCTTCATGAATGAAGTCTAAATAAAATGGATTAAAAAATTGTAAAACTCAATACCTGTAAAAACTGTAAAAGTGTAAAGTGAAAACACTGTAAAAACTGTAGAGCTGTAAAAGTATAAAAACTATAAAATTTTATAAGAGTAAAACGGTAAAAGCTGTATAACCTGTAAAAGTGTAAGAACTTTAAAGTAAAAAAACTGTG
>JAGFPH010002554.1:15007-46955 GCA_018207615.1 Philaenus spumarius | reverse complement strand
TTATATAAAAAAAAATCAGCCGTATTGTAAATTACTGGAACTTTTGGTCTAAAAGGACCTCTACCGACTGGCCTATGTGTCATTTTAAATTTGTTTATGTATGTGTTCGCAATCTATCGGCCGCATTTTAAGTACGATTTCTTACAAAATTTGGTACACACGTTGGTTGTCTAAGTCACTCGGACGAGTTAGCCAAAAACATTAAAGTAACGGAAGCACGTTTTTTGACCGGAAGTATCTGTTTTTTAGATTTTTCGTACTGGAATGAAACTTGTTTAGGGTCTTATCTAAAAATAATCTACACGTTTTTTTTTTTTTTTTATACGTATACGACCTTACAGCTCACTTGATTCCCCCAAAAACTGATTTTGATCAAATTTTCAGTAGTTATAGTGCTTAAGATGCCAAACAAAATGACACCACCCGCTTTTATCAAAACTTCGGTGTTTTATAATTATGGGGAAATGTTTAAAAATAAACAAGTTTGTGTTGTCAATCTAGCATCGCGACAGCGGCCGCACGGGGTAGCACCACGGTAGCGAGCACGGCCAGTAATTCAAAGGTCGCGCGATCGAATCCCGCCTGGGACAATATTTTTTTTTATACGATTAACGTAGGTAGAATATTATTTTTTTTGTTTTGTTCTAAAAAGTAGTAAATAAAATGATTAAAAACAATATTATTTTGACTACAGTAAGTTGGGGGAAAGGTTGTGTCAGTTAACTGTTACCGTTTATTACTTTCTCCACCCTATACGTAGTATATGGAGAAAGTATTGTTTTCGTAAAAATGTTCGAATTTGAATTTTCAGTTGAATTATCTGTTTTGGTGCTCTCAGAACCCCAAAATATTGTTTAGTGCAATTATCTGTGTTGGTGCTCCCTGAACCCAAAAATATTTTTAGTGGAATTTTTTGTTTTGGTGCTCCCTGAATCCAAAAAAGTGTTTTTAGAGTGGTGTCTGTCTGTCAGTCTGTCTGTATGTATACACGACCAGAGAGGACACTAATGGTCCGATTTTCATGAAATTTGGTATGTACAGTAGGTACTAAACCCTAATATCTCCAGGCGTTTTTTTTCATTTTTTGGAATTTTTAATTTTTAAGGGTAATTTACCCCTAAAAACCCATAAAAAACGACAAAAATGCAAATTTCTCAAAAACGGCTCTAATGATTTTGATCAAATTTTCAGTATTTATAGTGCTTAAGATGCCAAACTAAATGACACCACCCGCTTTTATCAAAACTTCGGCGTTTTATAATTATGGGGAAATGTTTAAAAATAAACAAGTTTGTGTTGTCAATCTAGCATCGCGGCAGCGGCCGCACGGGGTAGCACCACGGTAGCGAGCACGGCCAGTAATTCAAAGGTCGCGCGATCGAATCCCGCCTGGGACAATAATTTTTTTTATACGATTGACGTAGGTAGAATATTATTTTTTTGTTTTGTTCTATAAAGTAGTAAATAAAATGATTAAAAACAATATTATATTGACCACAGTAAGTTGGGAGAAAGATTTTGTCAGTTAACTGATACCGTTTATTTTTTTATACGACCTTACAGCTCACTTGGTTCCCCCAAAAAGTAAAATATCAAAAATGTATTTGGTTCAAATCCGGTACGGTGGGGATTTTACCGTGGGGGCTATTCTGATCCGGGGCCAAGGGCCGTGTTTGTACGCTGCGAGCGAAGCGAAGTAGTCCATAACCCGAGGCCGCAAGGTCGAGGTGCAAACTCGCAAGGCGAGATTTTCTGCTGTGAGTTGAACGAAGACGGAGGCATAGGAACAAACTAATTGTACTAATATATTCCGTACACATACGCAGCTATTCAGCGCCTTCGTGAGTAGACCGATCAATAATTAATAATAATCCAACTGAATCAACAACTCGATATGGAACGACGATATCTTGATAACATGACGTCTACAACGTTTGTTACATACTTTAGTTATCATCGGCTAATCATTTCTTCAATACCATCCAGACACCTTTAACATCATCAGCTACTATTACAGAAATCACAGAGAATACGTCAAATAATATTCCATAGCTGCATTGTAAAACAGCCTTTATTTTAAATGTTTACTTTTTTACTTTCTCCCCCTATACCATAGTATATGGAGAAAGTATTGTATTCGTCAAAATTTTCGAGTTTGAGTTTTTGGTGGAAATATCCGTTTTGGGTCCCCCTGAACCAAAAAAAGTGGTTTTCGGAGTGATGTCTGTGTGTGTCTGTATGTGTGTCTGTGTGTCTGTGTGTCTGTGTGGATGTTATCAGACCTAGAGCCTAAACCAGTCGTCCGATTTTGATGAAATTTGGTATGGAGGTACTAATCCACGGTATCTCCAGGCATGTTTTTCATTTTTATGAATTTTTTATTTTTAAGGGTAATTTTCCCATAAAAACCCTTAAAATAACGGAAAAATCAACTTTTCTCAAAAACGGCTCTAACGATTTTGATTAAAATTTTATAGTTTATTAGTTTTGTAAAATTTTAATCAAAATTGTTCGAGCCGTTTTTGATAAAAGTTGGTTTTTCCGTCATTTTATGGATTTTTATGGGAAAACAACTTTAATACAAAATCACCTCTCCTACCCCACCTTACAAGTCACCGTGAATCTGTTTAATAATTTAAATATGTTTGTGAGAAAGTATGTGCCAGTTCCTGGTACCGTTTATTTTTATTTATAAATATATATTATATTCTGTAATTATTATTATAATTATTCAATACCATCCACACACCTTTAACATCAGCTACTATTACAGAAATCACAGAGAATACGTCAAATAATATTCCATAGCTGCATTGTAAAACAGCCTTTATTTAAAATGTTTACCTTTTTTTTCTATTTATAAATATCACGGAACGCGGTAGCGATCCATGCGTCAAGCTATGGCATACTACCGCACTATATTATGTTTGAAATGAGCGAGCTCGATTTTATATTATATTCTGTAATTATTATAATAATTAAAATAATTGAAAATATAGATTGATTTTATTGACAAAACTCTATTCTTTTTTATAATTTTTCTCCTTATTTTTGTTATTGATTTTTATTAATTATGAATTATAATCTTATTATACGAGCAATTCTTGTACATTTGTTTATAAATTTATTTCGGGATCACGCTAACGGCTCTAATGATTTTGATAAAACTATGCATATAGGGGTTTTTCAACGTCAGGTATCGAATGCGCTAGGTCTTATGTCTCCAATAATGCCCATAAACTCGGAGAAATGCGCATACAATCTAAACTCTGAACTTCTTTTATATACCACCTTTGAAGTCACTCAGTATAGGCGAATAGAAAATATACAAGAATTGCTCGTTTAATAAGATAAGATTTAACAAACATAAATCATTAACAATGTATCAGGGGTGGTTTAATTTTCAACTTATTTCTTTATTCAAACGTAACTAAAACATTATTCTGAAAAACTTTTCACCAGTTTCTGCATTCTTTGCATTTCTGTAAAGGTAATATAAATTATCTTATGATTATAATTATAATTTCTTATTTCTAAAATACATAAACAATATCAAATATGGCCTATTCGTTGGATAGGTTACATAACCTACATGTACCTATAGAGGTTTTTGGACGTCAGGATTAGAACGCGCTAGGTTTTATATCTGCAAAAAATTCTAATAAAATGTTAGAACTAATTATACTCATGGTTTTTAAAATTTAAATAAACAGTTCATATGTACGTAAGATCGAAAAATATTCATATTTATTCAGTATGCGATTCGTTTACATACATTTTCCTAAAAAAAAAACAATTAAAAAAAATACTGAGCGATACTCGGTCACCGCTCGGTACTGAGCGATACTATTAGCTTAAATGTTTCATACCTGCAAGGCGTCCGGTGACCGTCAATTTTTTTTATTGATATTACTACCGCTTTATCCAGTATTTTTAAATATTTGTTCGGTCTTATCTGCGTAATTTAAATCAACCAACAAGCTCCACAGATGGAAGAGAGTATCGCCACAGTCGAAAGATGGCTGACTAGCAGAGGCCTAGAAATGGCCGTCAACAAAACGGAAGCAGTCCTGGTAACAAAGAGAAGGACGTTCAGGACACCAAAGCTTGTCATTAATGGTGTTCGGATCGACTGGAAACCACAGCTGACGTACCTTGGAGTAGAAGTGGACAGAGGACTTTCTTTCGGACCACATGTGAAGAAGGTATGTATGAAGGCCGCCACTGTAGCAGGTAACCTATCGCGCTTGATGCCCAATGTTAGAGGACCAAAAGAAAAAAGAGACGGTTGTATGCAAGTGTGGTTCATTCCATAATACTGTACGCAGCACCGGCCTGGAGTGAAGCAATGAAAAAGCAAGTCCATAGGAGAAGGTTGCTGTCAGTCCAGAGGCAAGTAGCACTGAGAGTCACTGCTGCATATAGGGCAGTCTCGCAAGTTGCGGTAATGGTTGTAGCAGGAATACCACCAGTACACCTTTTAGTTTGTGAGAGAAAGGAGGTTTACGAGGAACATAAGTTAAATGAAACTAAGCCAAAAACCACAATAAGTAGGGAAGCTAGGGAGAGGCTTATTGAGAGGTGGCAGGAGGAATGGGACAATGATAACAACGGAAGATGAACAGGATGAACAGGAAATATGGCGAGGTAAATTTCTACTTGACACAAGCGTTTACTGGACATGGTTGCTTTAAACATTATTTATGGAGATTTAAGAAAATTGATAGCAGCATTTGTGACAGCTGTGGACAGGAAGATGATGTGGAACATACTCTATTCAAATGTAAAGATGGAAAAAAAAACTAAAAGAAGAGCTACAAAGCAAGATAAAAGAAGAAATTCTTCCGGAAAATCTAATAACGCTCATGCTAAGAAGCAAAGAAAAGTGGGATAGTATTTCAAACTACATCGTAACGGTGATTAAGCGGAAGGAAGAAGAACTGAGAAATAAGTAAGAAGATGCCTGAACAGTAGGACAGTCGTACGACTGAAAGGTGCCCGGTTGTTCAGGAAGTTATGCTAATAGTGATACCCTGTCCAACAACAAGGGCCGGAGAAAGAGGTGAGATTTTAGTGGGTCGGCACAGGGCCATCCCCACATAACCCTGTTGTGCGGTACCAACAGGGCATGTGCCTGCACATTTTTTTACACCTCGCGCAAAAAAAAAAAAAAAAAAAAAGCTCCACATTTGCCACAGTTTGTTACAGCAGCTGTGAAAACGTAACACCCGGAGAATCAAGCATTCCTAGAATTGCAAAATTATTTTGGAACCTGTTGTCCCTATAAACCTGCATTCAAGCACCAAATTTATAAATGATCCAACCCATGCAAACAAAAATGTCTTAAATGTCTCTTCTGCATTAAAATTCCTGCCTACTAACCAATCGTCGAATGCAGGAACAATCCACTTTGTGTTTTTATTCTACATATAACCCTTATTTTTTTGCGTAGGAGTTGGCCGTCGTACAAACCAAAGTAATTTCCTTTATCCTCTGACTTTTGCGGTTACTTCTGCTGACTAGGCTATCTACTAGGAAGTAGATAAATCATGATAAAACGTTTTTTACATTTATTCCGTTTTATTTTAATTTATGTTTCCCGTTTAAAATAATAATTATGTTTCCTGTCCTCACAGTTGCTATGTCGAGTACACTTAGATTACCGAACAATGTCCGAAGATTATTCCACCATTATGGATCTGTGAAATTACAAAAACTGAACTACGTCATTGCCTCAACAATTATTTCGGGTGTTCTTAAAGAAAGATATGATTATCTTCCTGTTTTTTTTTACGTTATTTAACTCTTGTACTTTCTACTAGCAGGGATACCTGTTGTTTCGCTCGCAGTGGTAAATATTGAGAGTTCCAAGCCCCAAATTTATTTGGTAATTTTCAACAAAATTTAAATTCCATTTCTTCACTTTTAGAGCAATAAAATACTAAAAATTTACTGTTTTATTTTACTTATTGCTATTAGACTTATTACAAAGATAAACCTAAAGCCTGAGCAATGCCGTAGCCAGGAAAACTATTCGAGGGCGGGGGGGGGGGCCAGGACCGGGGATTTGAATTTAAACCCTTTTAAAAGTTTACCCCGTATTGGGAGTATTTTCAATACACAGAGCATTGCGTGATTCGCACGCCAACCCCCGTATTGGGAGTATTTTCAATAGGCCTACACCGTGCATTGCATGCTACGCACGCCAACCCCCGTATTAGGAGAATTTTCAACACACAGAGCATTGCGTGCTTCGCACGCCAACCCCCGTATTGGGAGAATTTTCAACACACACACCGCATTGCGTGTTTCGCACGCCAACCCCCGTATGGGGAGAATATTACACACACACAGCATTGCGTGTTTCGCACGCCAAGCCCCGTTTTTTGCAGTATTTTCAATACCCAGAGCATTGCGTGCTTCGCACGCCAACCCCCGTCTTGGGAGAATATTACACACACACAGCATTGCGTGTTTCGCACGCCAACCCCCGTATTGGGAGAATATTACACACACACAGCATTGCGTGTTTCGCACGCCAAGCCCCGTTTTTTGCAGTATTTTCAATACACAATGCATTGCGTGTTTTGTTAAAGTAAAGTATTTTTGTTGATCCTTCATAATTTTCTTTTTAATAGATCAGATCAAGCACACAAGAGAGTAAGGCTGTAACCTACTGCATCCATGTGTATTGTACGTTGTAGTTCAATCTAAATATCAGTATGCATGCGATGCACAATGATGTAAAATATGTTGTTGGATCTTCTATTGTGTTGTCTATTTTATAATTTAATTTGCACTTTTTAAACCTAGTATTAAGTTTTACTACTAAATTTCGGGGGGGGGGGGTTTGACCCCCTAACCCCCCTGGGTACGGCCTTGAGGCTGATTAAGAATTGTAGGCCTACTTCGTTTTAATTACAACTTATACTGAGAACTAAAAGAAATCATATCAGTTGTTTAAATAGTCTGACTTCGCGTTAAATTGTGACAGACACATTCTATTCCTCGTTGTTTTGTTCAGTACGCATATTTAAAACTAGTAAGCATAAATATAAAATGATGTTTGAATGGAAACATTCAATGTAAACACCGTGGTATCAATGAGTAAATGAATGTAATGTACACAATGGGGTTGGATAAACATATGTTGATTGCGCTTTTGTACCCTCACGCCTGGGGCCGTTGTTTCACCCCTATCTCTCTGCTCATGCCCATCTGGGGAACGCCTAAACCGATATATCGGCTTTTATTCCGAAGCCAAATTTGTAAAACAGTTTGCGTAAATTGCTGCGTTTAGCCGTAAGTGAATGTTACTCCGAGATTGAAGGATTGAAGATAATAACTTAAATTCAATTCGCTCCGGATATTATTATGGTTAATGAATCCTGATTATTTCTTCTATTAAATCAATCATGCTTAACAGAGAACAAAGATATTTTTTAATATTGTTTTCTCGAGAACTTACTATTTTTATTTTAAGACTTTCATACTTTAAATGTTTTCTCTTTGATTCAGAGAATTTACTATGAAAATCTAAAATGTTACAAATTTAATTAGTGTAAAGTTTTAAAAAAACCACCGAACAAAGACAATTTATAAATTATTAAAATTAAAATGTTTAGACTCAAAACCAAATATATCGAATACATCGAAAACCATTAAATGAACAAAAAGTGTACGTATTTGTTTCTTTAATTAACTACAAACTAAATGATTTATTAATTTTCTGGTAGATTTTCTCAATAGATACCCGAACTGAAAACAACCGAAGATCGCACAGTTACTGAATAAGTAAATATGTCTATACAACCAATAAGATTTGAAATCGATATGCTTATCAACGTAGTACAGCTATCTAATTGGGATACTGCCTTTTTTTTATTTTCCCACTCTACTATAGTAGGCCAATAGAGAAAGTAAAAAAAAATCGATGTTGAGATTTTTGAGGAAATATCCGTTTTGGGACCCCCTGAGTCCAAAAAAATGGTTTTTACAAAACGTCTGTCTGTATTTCTGTCTGTCTGTATACAAAGCTAGAGAAAAAACTATTCGCTCGATTTCGAACAAATATGCACCAGACATGTCAATTAGGCCTGTATGCACTAAAAAAGGGTTTGAACGTTTTTGAAAAACAACCCCCTTTTTGGGAAAAAACCCGCAAAAAATCAGTTATATTTTTTTTATAAAATAAGCGGCTCTAACGATTTTGATAAAATTTGGCTTATTGTAGCCTTTAATGTACCCTACCATATGAAAAAAACCTCATCTTTCTAAAAATTCTAGTTTAGCTAATAATAATAATAATTGATTTTGGGGTTTTTTTTTGGCCATAAAGGGGGATGTTTTTCCAAACCTTTTTTCGTGCATCTTTACAGGCCTAATTTGACGTGTTTGGAGCAAATTTGTTCGAAATCGATCGAATAGTATTCTCTCTAGCTAATAATAATAATATTTATTAGTTAATCTCTACTTTAATATCACCTCTCCTACCCCTCCTACCATTATGTCACAGTGAATCTGTTTGAAAATTTAAACATGTTTGTGAGAAAGTATGTGCCAGTTCCTGGTACCGTTTATTTTCCTTGAAATGAAAAATACTTCAGGTTTAAATGGCAGACAATTTTAAAGTTGTGGGTGTTATAGAGACAATTTTGACGAAATTATAGTCTTCGTTTTTGTACAAAATTTTAACCCAATTCCTTGTCTAGGTCTATTTCCACAGTTAAGGGTCGGCTCTAGCTGTCGGCCATGTTGGTTGACACTCCATAAGACCAATGTTAAATTAAAATCTATATTTTTCCATTATTTTTGATTGGATAATTATGAACGATATGTCATTTTAAAGCTATTTCCAATACGCATGCAAATGGCTTTTCCAAAATTAAGAAAAACGTTTTGTTTAATATTTATTAACAATTTAAAAAATTAATTTTTAATAATTTTTTATGTTGTCACTATTAGTTATAGCGAAAAAGTACCAAGCCATTTGCATGAAGAATTTCGTCCCCAAGAGTTTGGTATTTTTTTGAAAACGCTATTTGAACAATTGCGGGTTTTAAATGGATTTAGGCTGAGCAGTGAGCAATGTCCGTGTAACATACCGCCGCTATAGGGTGACTTTAAATATTTTTTTACGATGTAACTATTAATTATAGCGAAAAATTATCAAGCCATTCGGATGAAGAATTTTGTCCCCAAGAGTTTGGTATTTTTAAAAAAACGCTATTTGAACAATTTCGGGTTTTAAATGGATTTAGGATGAGCATTGTCCGCGTAACCTACCGCCGCTACGCTGGAGTCGCAGGTTGCTTTCTGTTTTACTAGAGCCGACCCTTAACGGTGTGCTATAGGCCTACCGTTCGAATAAAAGCATCGAATCCAGCGATCGGAGCCAACCTTGGAAATGCTGGCCTATATTATTAAATTGGTAAAGCGCTCGAACGCTACTAGAATATCGCTTGTATACGCTTTCGTTTTTACTCTTATTTTTAGTTTCCGCCATGTACTTGTGACATTTAAATTTACACAAAGCTCCAATGTACATTTGGTAAGTAAAGAAATGCGCACGATGTTTTACTGCTATGAAGCTACTCGACTGAAAATCATGTTTTCATCTTGTTTCTAAGCAAAAGCATGCTTAATAAAAATGTATAATTTACAATTTTTGTCACCTACGAATTATAATTTAAATGTTCATGAAATTACTGTAAATTACAAAAGATTATCTTCAAAATTCTGTGAAATATAAGTTATATTGAAGAGGGCTGTTTGGGTCTGTTTCGTTCTGGTATTGGAGACCCTTAAGATGTTTTTGTTGACAAACCGAATAACGTATAATATAGCCTACTGTCGGAAACGAAGCATTATCGCACCTGAGTTTATGACACATTTTGTCTTTATTTTTACACGTAGAATGAACTCGCAAAGTCTCTGTGATATCTTTGTGAATATTATTTATTACTAGTAAGTTAAGCCTCTGAGAAAATGCACATGCTTTATCTAGCCCTGACTTTGCTGAGGGAATTTTTAACTGGTAAATGTGTACAATTAATTAAAAGGACTATAAAACTGTAGGCCTACTTGTAAACATTTTGTATTTATATACATTACTAGGGAAGACCCCTGCATGCTCCACACGCCAACCCCCAATGGAACCTTCTACAATAAAGGTGTAGGATTAATAATAACCTCAAAACTAAGATGGTAAATAATGTTAGGTGTTCAAATTAAATTATTTCTTACATTTTATAACAGCAGTTATAATAATGGTTTTAAAGAACCGGCAACGCTCAGGTCTACACTTCAATAAAAACCTAACCTAAAAGTTAGAAATACAAATAATTGCTTCAAAGTTTGAAATCAGCTGTTAATGGAAATATTGGAGCAAACGGCTGTTTTATCTGTTTTGTTGTTTGCTGTGGTAATAAATGTAAATACATGTGTTGGTTTATCATTCTAGGCCTAAACTAAGATTTTTTCCGACTAAATTTACAAATATTCAAATAAAAAATAGTTTTTATCAAAATGAATTATAGCCTATGTTACTCAGGGATAGTGTAGCTTTATATTAGTAAAACTATTTTTTCAATCGGTTCAGATATTACCCCCTACATGCAAACAAACAAACAAACAAAACAAACTTTATCTCTTTATAATATTAGTATAGATTATATATGAAAATAAATATACAAATATTATCTTTTAATTGCTTTCCATTTCATATTGATATATCAAATGATTTAAAAGTTATTAATATTTTAAAGAAGAAATTAATAATACTAGCTGACCCGTGCGAAGCATTCGCATTCTAACTTACTTAAATCCCACTTAATTAAAGTACACACAGTATAGCTGGGTATTGTTATCATCAGTGTTGCCAACGCCAGGAAAATATCCCTACAATTTACTTGATCTTACATCACTGTAACTTTCGGATTCTTAATTTTTTTTATTATTTTTGTTCGTATAATTGTATTTTGTATATTTTTCCGGTGTAGCGGTTAAGGAAAGCTTTAAAATGATGTCTCATTCATGTAATTTGATGATGTATTAAGGAAGTTATGGCGTACCGACAAAAAAATGGCCTTGAGAAATAATATATGCGACTAGCTGACCCGTGCGAATATTTCACAAGTTCGGAGTAGGCCTACATTTACCTGATTTAACACGTTGATTTAATTCAGTTAATTAAGTTTATTTATTTACATTGGTTTATAAATAACAGTTTCCCTATACAATCTTACAGTGTAAACAATCTAACTAACAGCTGTCATGCTAGTTAAACAGATGGTTAGTAGATGGCGCCTTTCATTAGGAACATACAGAGTATAATATAAAAGTTTTTTAAATCAATTTTTGTTATTAAAACATGAATTTTAAGCTGTTTGTCTATTTTTCCCGTGTAGTGGTTAAGGAAAGCTTTAAAATGATGCCTCATTCATGTCATTTGATGATGTATTAAGGAAGTTATGGCGTACCGACAAAAAAATAGTCTTGAGAAATAATATATGCGATAATATTTTTTATATGTTATACGAAGATATACGAATTTGTCCGAAGTTAAACGGATATTTTATCTTTAAATTTGTATAAATGAATATATTGATGATAACAGGTTATATTGATATTCAATTTATAACCACAAATCAAATCTTATAAGGTATTATAGCTTACATTAGTTATATAGGCCCCTAACTCTTATTTAAAAAATAAATTTCACAAACGTTATATTATTGATTGAAGTTGTAAACGTAACCCCAAAGTATAACCTGCGCTTGTGTTACAGATGCTGGGTGAAATCAGCTGTTATATTATATTGTTACTCACGAACATACGTACAGTACGTATAGTACACTCGCTTTTATAGGAGTTGATTTTGTATTTATTTATCCGTTAGTAATACTATGAGAATACCACTTTTATCAAGAGTACGTATGTGAAACTGTATTATTCTGAACCCAGAAACAAATGTTATGATTCTTAAATTTCGTTAATACTTTGATACTTTCTATTAAAGCATATGTTTTACGAAACATTGTAAAAAGAACAGGAAAAACAATATTCATGAAACTTTTCCTCTTGCCAATTCTTGTACGACAAACTACCTCGGCCCTTTCCAAGTCGACCGGTTACTATTTAAACTGTGTCAAATTGAAGGAGTAAATTTGTTTTGTACAACTTCAAACAGCGAACACAATGGGCAGTAGGAAGATAATATTAGTCCAGTAAGGTCCTATTGACACGGGAGCATACATAATACAGACGTCGGTCCGTCCGCCGGTCCGTTCCTTGTTTAATTATACACGTTTAATTTGTGGCCGCTTTTGTTGCCAGTGTTTGCTCTGAGCCAGACTCCGCCCACTAAATCTCCCTCCATTGTCATCCCTTCATTTCGGATTCTGTGGATTTGGTTAGACTTGGCTGCGAACTCGGCTTATGTACAAAAAGTAAAGTCGTGTCTTTTACGTTGAAGTTTACGTTTTGAAAGTCAAAACCGAGACGCCTGCGCTTAGATCTGCCCAACTCCACCAATATATTTATTATAAGGTACTAGCTGTGACCCGTGTGAATATTTCGCAAGTTATTAGTAGGCCTACACTTACCTGATTTAACACTTTGATTTAATTAAGTTAATTTCGTTTATTTATTTACGTGGGTTTATAAATAAACAGTTTGCATATAGCATCTTAGAATGTAAACAATCTAACAGCAGTCATGGTAGTTAAACAGATTGTTAATAGATGGCGCCTTTCGTTAGGAACAATATGAAGTATAATATACAAGTTTTTGAACTGTAAACTTCTATAGGCGGATTTTAACGTCACGCATTTTCTGAAACGCTCTATTCCGTCACGCTCTACTATAAATAATAATAATTTTTATGTATATATCAGCGTATAAATACATTAATACGTGAAGCAAAAACTTTGTTATGAAAATTACTCGGACTTAGGAGTATGAAATGTGGCACAGTTAAAGTTTAAATGATGAAGTGCAGAAATCCAATATTTTTTATATAATAATGAATTAGAAATACACAAAATTCAAATTAAACACACAAAAAAATTTTAGGTTAGGCCTATACTGATGAACCAACATATTTTTCTCGAATACATTTACATTCATTACCATAGCAACCAATAAAATAAAATAACAGATAAACCCGTTGATTCAAATGTATAATCTTTAATAATTTTAGGTTAGGCCTAGACTGATGAACCAACACATGTTTCTTAAATGTAAATACATTCATTACCATAGCAACAAATTGAATAAAATGACAGATAAACCATTGATTCGGATGTCCAGCTTAATAACACAAAATAATTTCCATAATGTATTTAATTTTCATCAGAATATCGCCATAGAAGTTTAATCTTCTCCCGTGGGTCTTAAGCTCACAATTTTTTTTAAATCTATTTTTGTGACGAAAACATGAATTTTAAGCTGTTTATCCATTTTTCGTCAATAGCGGGGAACATCAGCTTTAAAATTATGTTTGAATAATTAATTTTTATGAAGAATTAAGGGAGATATCGCTTAGTGACAAAAACACAGTTAAGAAATAATATGTAAGGAAAAACTAACGAGCAATTATTGTACTAACAACTAAAGCAACGAGTTATAAAAATATTATCAGTTGACTTCGAATTCTTTATTATAATGTTTTAGAAGCAACTTAAAGTTAGTTTTTAATAAAAATTAACATAGAATTCATTGTAGTATAACGGATTGCTTTACTATAAGAAAGAAAATGGTTATAAATGTCTCAACAATCCTTGTTTTTTAAATGCGACATGTTTCACTTAACGGTTCTACTTACAGCCAGTCACTGCTGTCACTACATGTGCCGGCTTAAAGCCAATTTTTATTATAATTTAAGACGTCTACTAATGTACAAAACTAATAACATTTTAACAATTTGTATGTCGAAATTGTGTTGGTTAGTATATAGTGTTTTGCGTTAAATGTCAGCCCTGAAGATGCCGTCAGTGAAACGGCGAAACATGTCACATTAAAAAAACAAGGATTGTTGAGACATACAAGGTATTTATTTAAAAATTAACAACAATTGTTATGAAAGAAAATAAACACTAACGCATTTCATATGATGTAAAGAAATATTGTGGTTCTTCGAAACACCCTCGTTAAAAACTTGTAACAGCAACATTTAAATGTATATTTAGTTTCCGAATTTAAACTGCCACGGTGATTATGAAATAATGCACGCGGAACATTTGAAACTGACAAGCGCTGGGTAAAAGCATTAATGGAAATACTTGAGCTTTGTGCACGGGGCGAAATAAAAGATGAAAGAACTTACACAAACCACTATCATGGCTTTGAGTCTTTGTGAGCAGCAGTTTTTTCTTAGAAGTCAAACCAAAACTGTTAGAAAATCCCTTGTAATAAGGTTAAGGGTTTGTTCGTGTAAGCAATCAGCGACATGTGATATTACGTGCCATTTAGGAAACTAAGTCAATTGTGAGAAAGCAAAAAAAAAAACTGAAACATGAAAGAGAAAGACTGCGCGGTGGACAAAATGTAACCTCAGCTACTGAGGGCGGCTTAATTGGTGAAATCCGTTCTGTGTACGCCCGATCACGGGGTTTGACAGTAAAAAGAGCAAATTATGAAGCCGCTTAGTTAAAATGTGTTTCTATGTACACCCGCAACGTTTTCTACTTACTTATCAAATACTATCTGTTTTGTAAGAGCTTTCATTTCGAAATTGACGCAACTCAGCAATGTAAAGATTCTTGAAAATAATGTTCAGATAATATTTTCGTATTTTAAGCTTCTTCTATTTAGCGAAACATTGAAAATAAACGGTACCAGATAACTGCCACATACTTTCTCCCAGTTGAAACTTTATAAATTCCCAAGAGTAGCATAGGAGGTGGTTATTTAGAATTGCAAAAGTAGGAAAATGTTACCATGGAAAATATTAGATGCATGTAACACACATCCATATTATATTACTATTTAAACTATTCGATCGATTTCGAACAAATTTGCACCAAACATGTCAATTAGGCCTGTATAGATGCACGAAAAAGGTTTTGTAAAACAACCCCAAAAATCAGTTATTATTATTATTATTATTACCTAAACGAGAATTTTTAGAAAGATGCTGTTTTTCGTATAAGGTAGGGTACATTAAGGGCTACAAATGAGTCAAATTTTATCAAAATCGTTAGAGCCGTTTTTGAGAAATTTTGATTTTTCTCGGTTATTGGCCATTGGGGGGGGGGGGGGGGAAAACCCCTTAAAAATCCAAAATTTGAAGAAATAAAAAAAAACGCCTGGAGATATTCCAGAACTACACCTACATATCAAATTTCATCAAAATCGGGCGGTTGGTATGGTCTCCAGCTCTGTACACATCCTTACAGACACACGGACACACATCCCTGATTATCCTTCAGGGAGCACCAAAACAAATAATTCCACTAGAAATATTTTTGGGTTCAGGGAGCACCAACACAGATAATTCCACTAAACATTTTTTGGGGGTTCAGGGAGCACCAAGACAGATAATTCTACTAAACATTTTTTGGGGGTTCAGGGAGCACCAACACAGATAATTCCACTAAACATTTTTTGGGGGTTCAGGGAGCACCAAAACAGATAATTCTACTAAAAATTTAAATTCGAAAATTTGGACGAAAACAATACTTTCTCCATATACTACGTATAGGGTGGAGAAAGTAAAAACGTTTGTTCTGCCGGTTCAAATAGACTGTTCAAATAAATTTTTAAAATATCTAATTTACTTTAAACATTAAGGTACATTATATACAAGACATGTTTAGACACATATCCTACATATGATTTACATTATTAGTTATACATATCGAACGTCTAATAAACTTTAAAATGTATCTTTCCAAGATTTTTTCTCGGAAACAATAACCTTTCACAATATTACTCAACCTACTTATCAAGGACTTCGACAGCATACCTCAGCAAATATATTTATTTCGTTCGTTGCGCCTTCAAATAACTAAACACTACTTGCAATACTCTACTGTAAACCTACTAAACCACTTTAAATACTGAAGGCTCTTACCTCCCACGCAAACCTCGGGTCTATGGGTTTGGTGTTCCATTTACCCAGGAACGGGCCGTACCTCGTCCCCCTCGGTATCGCCACTCTTGTCCACAGTCCGGAGTTGTTCAGTTCCAGTTCCGGAGGGATAGAGAGGGCCTCCTTCGCCGTCGCCAGGAGTAGATCGTTCTTCATATCCCTCGGCGACACCTCCCTCTTAAGCAAGGCCAGTTCGTGTCTCTCATCCGCCAAAGAGATGTCTTTCTTGCTCAGAATCATGTTGTCGTGCAATGTCTTGTCCATCCTGTCTTCTTCGTGGTCTTCCGTGTCGCTTCGGCCTATGCATGTGCCTCCTTCTTCGGTGTTTCCTAAAAAAGAGTAAAATATATGTACGTTTAAAATAAGAATATTAAGTTTGAAGTTCTATTAACCATTGTACACAACAAAGGAAGGTCTAGGCAAACGCAAAAGCGAAGTTGTTGAGTTTTACGAACTACTAATGCTGATTCTAAAATTTAAAATTATGTCTGAGAGTGTGTTTAAGTTGAGTTTTGCAAATTTTTAGTTTTTTTAACTTCATTTCTTTATAAAGTTTAGATTAATTAAGACAACGTATAGCATAGTACTCGTTCGCCAACAACTAAGCCCGAACCTTCGCTACGGAGTTGGAAGTTCCTAGTCGTCTGAATCCCCATAGATCAAAATGATGACTGTAGAATCTTAAAAATCTATAAGTGAACATACCTCGTATTTCCATGGATAGTATATTATTATTGTTTCTATTACATAAAAATGCCTGTCATTCACGCAAAAATGTTGGTCCTACTTCGCATGCGTCCGAATCTATGTCACCGCTAACGCTACCATCCTACCCCGTTCCTCTGACAGTATTTTTTGTTGGTTAATGTTAAGAGTATACAAAAATCCGTTTGCAATTGCTTAGCCGCTGAGATTGCTGAGCGAAGCGAGTGACTGTGGTGACAAAGCCTCTAGTTATTAGCGAATTTCCATTGGAAAAATTAGCTATTGCAGTGGCCCTAATGGTAAGACCCAAGATCGGGAGTAGCAAATGAGCACCGATCATGGTCCCCAGAACACGTTTTGGGGTGTCATTAAAAATCATATATATATAGGGTATGTATATATGTGTTCGCACTCTAGCACCCGCATTTTAAGTCCGATTTTGGTTCAAATTTGGTACACATGATGATTGTCTACGTCGCTCGGACGAGTTCGTTAGCCAAAAAAAATTAAACAATCGGAAGCACGTTTTTTGGCCGGAAGTAACTATTATTTTGGGATTTCTCCTACGAGAATAAATTTGTTTTTGAGTTGTCTACAAATATAAATGCAGGATGGTTATTCTGCACATTTTGTTTTTTTACGCGACCTTAAAGCTCGCTTGGTTCCCCCAAAATTGATCAAAACGTAAAATACCATAGAAGTACCCGGTTCGAAGCCATATGGAGGATTCTACCGCGGGGTTGGCACGCAACGCTTTGTGTGTTGAAGATACTCCCAAAACAGGGTTTGGCGTGCGAAAAGTTTGTTGTATTTAAATAGTACGTTTTTTATATGATGTTTTTCTGATGTGTTTCTAATAAGTCCGCCTGTGTTTTTTTTCCGGGGGGCTTACAAGTAGTAATAGGCTAATAACTTTAAATAAAATGAACCTTGATTTCCATAGAATATACCATAGATTCCAAAATATTATAGAAGTTCCCGGTTTAAAGCCATTTGGTGGATTCTACCGTGGAGTTGGCTTGTGTATTGGAGATACTCCCAATACGGGGGTTTGCGTGCGAAGCACGCAATGCATTGTATATTGAAGATAATACCAATACGCAGAATGGGGGGCGAAGCACGCAATGCTTTGTGTATTGAAGATACTCCCAATATGCGGAATGGCGTGCGAGCCATTTTGCAGCTATTCAGCACCGTCGTGAATTGACCTATTTCCCAAATTGTCGGTTGAAACCCTAAAACATAAGCATATAAACTTAATTTTGGAAATTTGCTCAACTCACGTCAGCTGTCCAGCTGCGTGGTCGAATTATTATTATAGGCCTATAGCTATTGCTGGGAAAACCCAATCTTCCGGTGTTTTATCAGTGTTAATTACTTTGCAGTTGTACACATAGTAAATAATTCGACCACGCAGCTGAACCGCTGACGTCGGTCGAGTGGATTTAGAAAATTAAGTTCATATATTTTAGGGTTTCGACCAACTACTTGGGAAATTGGTCTACTCACGAAGGCGCTGAATAGCTGCATCGTGTACGAAATATATTAGTAGAATTTGTTTGCACCTCAGCCTCCAGTCCTGGCTTGTACGCTGCTTCGTTCCGCTCGCAGTTTGCACCTCGATCTTACGGCTTCGGATTATGGACTACGATTTTTCAAGTATGAACCTCTACCTTACGGCTTTAGAGTAAGGATACGATGAGTGTCTGAACAAGATACTGGAGTGGGATCTGATGCTGCAAGCCGGTACGGACTACATGACTCCTAAGTATAATTTCAATAGCAAATTAGAGGCTATTTTTCCGGCTCGGGAAGAGTGGCTACGGAAACAAGTAGATCTTGGAAATGGACAAATCTGGTTCACGGACGGGTCTAAAACAGACAAAGGTACGGGAGCCGGAATGTACATGTATAAAGGACTCTACGTCGCTGGGACTATACTATACGGTCTTCCAAACGGAGGTATACGCAATACTTGCATGCGTAAAACGAATACTGGAATCAGGAAGCATGAGCACAGATGTTGCGATATGTTCCGATAGTCAGGCGGCTATAAAGGTCATTATAGCTACAAGAACAACATCAAAACTGGTCTGGGAATGCCAATTACTGCTGGATAAGTTGTCAAGCAGTAGGCAAGTAAGACTTGTTTGGGTCCCTGGACATGAGGGAGTGGAAGGGAATGAAATAGCAGATAAACTGGCTAAGAGAGGAGCAGAAACTCCTCCGATGGGCCCAGAAACAATGATAGGAATATCAAGAGGCTATGGGAAAGAGAGTGTAAGAAAAAATGTTCAATCAGGACACTTGCGTAGATGGAGAGAGACGGTAAGAGGTCAGAGACAGGCACACGACTTCATTGAAGGCCTGGATGAACACCTAAGCAGAACACTGCTGCGTCTTGGCAGGCCGGAAGTGAGGTTGTTGGTCGGTCTACTGACGGGACACAACTCTCTGAGGAGGCACCTCCACCTAATGGGGCTGGAGAACAACCCAATATGTCGAAGGTGTGGAGAGAAGGAGAAAACTTCTTTCCACGTTTTATGCGAATGTAATGCCCTCACATCAATGAGGCAGAAATATCTGGGACAAGGATACCCTGACACCAGTTATATACGAGAGGAAGGCCCCCATGGACTCCTTCGTTTCGCAAAAAGAGCGGGTTTGATGTGAACTGTTGCCTGGACATGGGGCACAGAGGCATGGTTTAGGTGCAGTGGGTCCCGGTGGTGGATCACACAAACCCCTAATAATAATAAATAATAAAAGACAGCTTCGCTTCGCTCGCATCACGCCGTCGGCTTTGAATCAGAAGCTACCCCACAGTAAAATCCCATTTTTGGATTTGAACAGGGTACTTTTTACGTTTTGTGAACAAAACGGGGTATAAAGTAGTATAAAAAAATATAATGTTCAGAACAATCTTTTTTTTTTTAGATAAAACTTCTAAAAAGTTTCATTCTAGTACAAAAACCGTAAAAAAATTAACTTATGGTAAAAATGTGATTACGGTTATCGGAATTTTTGGCTAAAGAACTTATACGTGCGACAAGGGTCGGCTCTAGCTGTCGGCCATGTTGGTTGACACTCCATAAGACCAATGTTAAATTAAAATCCATATTTTTCCTTTATTTTTGATCGGATAATTATGAACGATATGTCATTTTAAAGCTATGGCCAATACGCATGCAAATGGCTTTTCCAAAATTAAGAAAAACGTTTTGTTTAATATTTATTAACAATTTAAAAAATCAATTTTTAATAATTTTTTATGTTGTCACTATTAGTTATAGCGAAAAAGTACCAAGCCATTTGCATCAAGAATTTCGTCCCCAAGAGTTTGGTATTTTTTTGAAAACGCTATTTGAACAATTGCGGGTTTTAAATGGATTTAGGCTGAGCAATGTCCGTGTAACCTACCGCCGCTATAGGGTGACTTTAAATATTTTTTTACGATGTAACTATTAATTATAGCGAAAAATTATCAAGCCATTCGGATGAAGAATTTTGTCCCCAAGAGTTTGGTATTTTTTTGAAAACGCTATTTGAACAATTTCGGGTTTTAAATGGATTTAGGATGAGCAATGTCCGCGTAACCTACCGCCGCTACGCTGGAGTCGCAGGTTGCTTTCTGTTTTACTAGAGCCGACCCTTAAGAAACCAACGTACCAAATCGGACTCAAATGCGTCCGTTAGAATGCGTACACACACATAAATATAAAGTTTTTAATGGCACTCTAAAAATGTTCTGGGGACTATGATTAGTGCTCATTGACCACTTCCGACCTTAGACCTCTTTCATATGGAAATTCGCTAATAACTAATGTATATATGTAGACGTTTATTCTTATAAATTTACGTGTTAGTATGATTGTGCAGCCTACTTAATTTCGCAAAGATCCTAACTATTGGAAATTATTCCTAAAACAGCTGATGTGGTGAAGACAAAGCAGTTCCCGATACACTCTGAAAATGAACACTACTCTAAACATTCAGTGAATCATCTGCGGTTATAAATTCAGTAAAAACAAGTCGAGTGACTTATGCAAAAGTGCACGCATCACGTTATACTCGAGCGCACCAGTTGGTATATTTCGTCTACACAGTACAATTTTTCGTTCCGCTCCATTTGGACCTTACAAGGATCCCAATAACTGTCCGAGCAGATAATTTATGATAATTACCGAACGATACCATTAAAGTATTGTAGTTGTAAGCAAAACATGTCTGGGACGTGACTGCGTCGGTGGATAGACCCAACATGATGTCATGTCACGTGGCATTAGCACAGTGTCAACAACTTCGGTTGACATAAAGTGGATCTCTGGCCTGACACTCGGATTCGATGCTATAAACATCGGCACCTGGTGTTTGGGTTTAGGTCAGTATACGGAGAAGACATGACGTAGGCCGTCGGATGGACTGGTGTGTTTCGGGATGAGATCGTACACGTGAAAACGGTTTCTAACCTCAAAAAACTTTTGTTTGCAAGAAAATACGAGATGAGTAATAAGAAATAGGCAATCTATACTAATATTATAAAGAGGTCAAGTTTGTTTGTTTGTTTGTATGTAGGGGGTAATCTCTGGCACTACTGAACCGATTGAAAAAATAGTTTTACTAATAAAAAGCTACACTATCCCTGAGTAACATAGGCTATAATTTTCATTTAGATAAAAACATTTTTTTTATTTTAATATTTGTAAATTTAGTCGGAAAAAATTCTTAGGTTAGGATTAGAATGATAAACCAACACATGTATTTACATGTATTACCATAGCAACCAATTGAATAAAATAACAGATAATATAGCTGTTAGCTCCAATATTTCCATTAACAGCTGATTTCAAAATTTGAAGCAATTATTTTTGTATTTTTAGCTTTCAGGTTAGGGTTTTAAAGTGTAGACCTGAGCCTTGCTGGTTCTTTTAACCTTTATTATAACTGCTGTTATAAAATATAAAAAATAATTTAATTTGAACATTTAACATTATTTACTATCTTAGTTTTGAGGTTATTATTAATCCTACACCTTTATTATAAATAAAACATAACATATATTTTTCGAAGGTTCCATTGGGGGTTTGCGTGCGGAGCACGCAGGGGTCTCCCCTAGTCTATAATGAAATTGTTCTGCAATTAGCGTTAGTTTTCACTAATGCTAACACAAATAACACAATTCTACTAACACAAATATTCAAAGATTTCTATTTTCATCTTCGATGTTTTCTAAATAGTATTGGTTTTAATTTGGTGGTTAATGGTTGTAAACTCTAACGGTGGACCACGAGGATATTTCTTAAAGGCGGACAAAGAGTCTGGGCCTATTCTGCACCCTTTATCCCTGGGTCTTTACGCTTGTACCTGGCACTAACCTTACCTAAAAAATCTGTCTCGTGGTAACTTATCATTATACAAGCAGACCTATTATAGCATTATATTATGTACAGAGTGTTGGTCTTTGGTATTATCACCGTCCCCTGTCATACGCCTGTCAAATTGTCATCCGAGGCGGCGAGGCGGACTAAGGTCCATACCTTTTCTAGATGACAGCTGGACTCCCCCTGCCAAGAAACCAAAGGCCTGGTTACACAGTGCGAGTTAGCATTCGAGCTGGCCTAGTCAGTTACTGCAGTGCAGCTACTCCGCATCTCATACGAGTTCCTGTCATGTGCGAGTCGGTCAGGACCTCGCATGTGAGTTATAATAGAGAATTTCTAGCATGAACCGTGACCTCGAGATGTGCAGTAGACTCGGAGTTAATTCTAGTGGTGGGGGGTCAGAGAGGCTCAGTCTATTGCCGAGCTCTGAACGTAACACTTCGGTCTAGAAGTAATACAACACAAGGCTGTCGCAATAACAGTGATAGTAAGAAGCGTGGTGTCCCTTCCCCTCCAGCGGACGGCGTCCCCAATTGGTTAAATTCTTCCCCCCCCCCCCCCCCCCACCCCCTCTCGAACGCTCGCTAAATCTGACAAACTATACTATAACATTTTTTGTTTTGAATCGCCTCTCGCCTTCCCCCACCACGCCACAAGCAGCAGCTCGCATGCGACTCGGATGTCAACTTGCACGGTAATGTGAAATGGCAGTTAGGACTCGTAATATGTAGGCGCCACTCTCATTAACTCTCTGCTTTTTATTCTCGGGGATCTTCATTATATAGTTCTTTAAATTAATATTGTACGCGTTGCCCCTTTACTTTCCATCCAATTCCTGACCCAAATCGTTCTGTTTTACTTCTTCTTTTTTTTTTTTTGTACAGCAATTTCACATCAAAGTGTTTCAGCGCAAAGTATTTTTGCAACAGGTTTTATTACGGTATGAACTGTGATCAGTATTGTATTTTGCGACAATATTGCAAGAGACCGCTACTGAAAAGATGCTAGATGCGGGTGCACGCGTGAGTAGCTGTCTACTTACACGCCAGCAACTGTCACTTGTGTGACCGGACGGGGCGAGTCGAGCTACTGTCATGCGAGTACACATGCACAGTAGCTGTCTACTGTCAGATCAGCAGCTCGTATGTGTAACCAGTCTGATGAACCAGACTCGTTGTCTGTGAACTTAATTTAATATTTCTATGTATGTTTTAATTTAATTTTAAACACCATTCCGAATATTGGGAGTATCTTCAACACACAAAACATTGCGTGTTTCGCACGCCAACCCCCGTATTGGGAGTACCTTCAATACACAATGCATTGCGTGCTTCGCACGCCAACCCCACGGTACAATCCGCCGCATGACTTTGAATCGGACACTTCTATGGTATTTTACGTTTTGATCGATTTTGGGGGAATTAAGCGAGCTATAAGGTCGCGTAAAAAACAAAATGTGCAGAATAACATACTACATTAATATTTGTAGAAAAAACTCAAAAACAAATTCATTCTCGTAAGAAAAATCTAAAAAAATAGTTACTTCCGGTCGAAAAACGTGCTTCCGATTGTTGCATTTTTTTTTTTGGCTAACGAATTCGTCCGAACGACGTAGACAACCAACATGTGTACCAAATTTGAACCGAATCGGACTTAAAATGCAGCCGCTAGAGTGTGAACACATATGTACATATTTATATATATATGATTTTTAATGACACCCCAAAACGTGTTCTGGGGACCATGATCGGTGCTCATTTGCTACTCCCGACCTTGGGTCTTACCACAAGGGCCACTGCAATAGCTCATTTTTCCTATGGAAATTCGCTAGTAAATCCGATCAAACTAGTTATCTAGTAAAGAGATTTTCATTAAGTAGCCTACAACTCTTTCGATCAACTCCGCAAGGCTGGTAGGCCTACAATTAGAACTGTTGATTGCGTGAAAACACTCCCAGTAATTCTTTCCTCACAATATAGAAATATTGTCCAGTAATAAACTAGCTCACTAGATATAAACTATTGCGAACCTAACGTACTGTTAAAGCATCCGGAAGACAACGTTCCCATGGTGCATGGTTGTGGTCACTTTATCTCCCTGAGTGGGCCGCGGATACTTGAACGCGGTTTCACGCGAAAAGAAGCATTCATGGCTAATTGTTGGCTCTCTTTTTTTATCGTCTTCGGAAATCCGGATTCTCACTGGTTCTGTTAACTTCTTTACGCTTCGTATGAAAACAACGTCTATTTGAAAAACTAATTAAACAGTTTGATAAAGTCATTAGTTAATTGGTTGAGGACATTATCTTATCAGTCCGTTATCAGTGGATTGTACGAATATGTGTTAAGTGTGTTTATCTTGCAGTGTATCTTGTTTCACATCTCATCTGGAAAAGGAAATTGAAAGAGTAAATATCTATTTTAGTTTGCACGTGGCATTGTTAGAATATTAATTTGTCGACCCTAATCGGTTGATAAAGGATCTCCTCAATAACGTACTTTGTTGTACTTTATCCAAACATGTTTTACGATTACTATTATTACTTGTTATAGAAAAATTGAGAACTAGAGTTTGCTTTTTCATCTTTCTTTTATGTTGAGAAATGTTCCTCATTCTATTTTTGTAAATTTGACAGATATTTTAAAATCAAACTATAATGGCGTTTGTTGTTTCACCTCAAAAAAAAAAAAAAAAAAAAAAAAAATAGTAAAACTGATAGAGAACGGAAAACATTTACATGAATTCTTTGAGGAAAAATAACAATACAAATAATAATTAGATAATTATTGTTTTTAATGAAAATGGATTAAATAAATTTGCAATAAATCCACTAAACTAAAACATTTAAAACATCATAATAAACTCAGTTTGTGTGTTCACTAAAGCATTCAACTTTTTTTCTCCTTGTTTTTCTGAACATTTTTATATACAAGATGTTTCCGAAATACACCGAAAAACTTTGGGATATTGTTCCTAATGTCAAAACAAACAAAAAATGTCATATAAGTATATAGCCTATCTCGATCCGTTTTCCGTCTGTCGGTATGTACGTACTTTTTACATGACTGATCATAACTTTTATACTACTAGAGGTACCGACTTCAAACTTGGTACACATATGTTGGCTAATAGGACCTATCTTTGTGCGGAGTATCAAGTTTCTACTTTGTACCATTTCAAAATGGCGGCCGTTTTTAGTTTTTAAAGCTTAATATCTCAAAATCCGTAAGTTTAAAAAAAATCTACAAGACACAAAAAAGTTACGAAATTTAATTTCCTTTAAGGACATGTACAATTTTATTAGGGTCGCAACACAAATAACGGAGGAAAATAAATCTTTCTAAAGTTACAACTGTGATTTAAAAAAATTGTTATCGGAGAAATGAGTTGAGAACAATGCCGTGAACGTTAGTACAACAAAACAAATTTTCCTCCGTTATTTGTGTTGCGACCCTAATAAAATTGTACATGTCCTTAAAGGAAATTAAATTTCGCAACTTTTTTGTATCTTGTAGTTTTTATTTTAAACTTAGGGATTTTGAGATATTAAGCTTTAAAAACTAAAAACGGCCGCCATTTTGAAATGGTACAAAGTAGAAATTTGATACTCCGCTCAAAAATAGGTCCTATTAGCCAACATGTGTGTACCAAGTTTGAAGTTGGTACCTCTAGTAGTATAAAAGTTATGATCAGTCATGTAAAAAATACGTACATACCGACAGACGGAAAACGGATCGAGATAGGCTATATACTTATATGACATTTTTTGTTTGTTTTGACATCAGGAACAATATCCCAAAGTTGTTCGGTGTATTTCGGAAACACCCTGTATAATTCAAGTATGATTATTCTTTTACAAGAATGCTTTTACTTATCAATAACAACAAATCTTAAACCATGCGTTCACGAAAGACTGTCTTTATATAGCTTAATGTATAGCCATAACCAATTGCTATTAATACATAATATATTAAATCTATTACTTGCCTTTAAAATTTTCAATAGTTGACTGTTGTTTCGCCTATTTATCAGGCATCATCTGAAGTTAAGACACTTTTCACATTACACTGATTACAAAATTAGTTTATAAAATCACATTTAACAAACGAATGGAAAGTACATTTAGAACACTTAATACAATTTAATGCTTAGTTGGAAAAAAACACAGGAGTGAACGGTCACACACTGTGACATAAAATTTTATTAAGTGTTCTAAATGTACGTTTTACTTGTTTGTAAAATGTGTTTTTATAAACTATATTTTTAATCAGTGTAATGTAATAAGTGTTTTAAGTTCTGATGATGCCTGACAATTTTAAAGACCGCTAAGGCAAGTAATAGATTTTATGTATTATCTATATACAGGGTGTATCAGGAAGAAACGTAAAGAATTGCAGGACGTGTTCTACTGGTGAAAATAATGAAAAAAGTACCTATAAACATAGGTCCGAAAACGCTTCGTTTTCCAGATATCCGCCATTTTGTTTTTTGTACAAAATAATTCATATCTAGAGAACGGTTTGACTGATTGAGTTCAAACTTGGGACTAAGTTTAACCTGACAATGATATACCTCAAGAAAAATAAACGATTAAATCCAATCATGCGTTTCAAAATGGCGGCTGTTTGAAAATTACAAACCTAAATTACTCTAAAACCGTACATTTTAACGAAAAATGTCAAGACAACTTTTTTTTAGCCCTTTTGATTCCCTATCGGATGGTGTAACTGTCAAAACAATCGGATGAAAGATAATGTATAAGTTAAAAGGTAATGACAACAAAATAAATGTCCATACAATATTGTAGTACAGTATTTACTGTGTTTGTATAGGATGCCGAGTTGAACAAACCAATTAGTACACATAACTTAACTGTTATCCTTCATCCGATAGTTTTGACAGTTACACCATCCGATAGGGAATCAAAAGGGCTACAAAAAAGGTGTCTTGACATTTTTCATTAAAATGTACGGTTTTAGAGTAATTTAGGTTTGTAATTTTCAAACAGCCGCCATTTTGAAACGCATGATTGGATTTAATCGTTTATTTCTCTTGAGGTATATCATTGTCAGGTTAAACTTCATACCAAGTTTGAACTCAATCAGTCAAACCGTTCTCTAGATATGAATTATTTTGTACAAAAAACAAAATGGCGGATATCTGGAAAACGAAGCGTTTTCGGACCTATGTTTATAGGAACTTTTTTCATTATTTTCACCAGTAGAACACGTCCTGCAATTCTTTCCGTTTCTTCTTGATACACCCTGTATATAAAAGCAAAATACCACTCACTCACTGACTCACTCATCACGATTTCTCAAAAACTACAGAACGGATTGAAATGAAATTTGGTATGTAGCTTCCTCTAGGGCCATAGGTGCTCAATAAGAAAGGGTTTGAAAAAAATCAAAATTTTAGGGGGGTTTGGGGGGTTTAAAGTTATTAAAAAACAATTTCTTCAAAACTACCGAACGGATTGGAATCAAATTTGGTATGTAGCTTCCTCTAGGGTCATAGGTGCTTACTAAGAAAGGGTTTGAAAAAATTCGAAATTTTAGTGGGGGTATCAAAGTTATTAAATCACGGTTTCTTCAAAACTACCGAACGGATTGGAATGAAATTTGGTATGTAACTTCCTCTGGGGCCATAAGTGTTCAACAAAAAAGGGTTTTAAAAAATTGGAAATTTTAGGGGGGTTTGGGGGGTAAAAATTACTAAATCACGATTTCTCCAAAATTACCGAACAGATTGGAAGTAAATTTGGTATGCAGCTTCCTCTAGGGCCATAAACCATATATGGCACTCGCTAAGAAAGGGTTTCAAAAATTTCGAAATTTTAGGGGGGTTAGGGGATCAAAGTTATTAAATCACGATTTCTTCAAAACTACCGAATGGATTGGAATGAAATTTGGTATAGGGCCATAGGTGCTCACTAAGAAAGAGTATGAAAAATTTCGAAATTTTAGGAAGGGTTTGGGGGGATCAAAGTGCAAAGGATCTTTTATTATTATGACAATACTGCTTTTATTATTTAAGATCTATATATTTATATAAAAGCCAAATACCACTCACTGACTGAACACTTAAAAAGAATACAATTACGTTAAAAAGACTGAAAATACCAACCACCACGGGCAACGCCTTACGGGTCAGCTAGTTCTTTATTAGACCTAATATGTTCTATATACAAATCGGTGTACATTTAATCAGTATTCTACGAGCGTGTCTGTGCTGTGAGAGGTGGCAATACTATATTTGCAACAAATTTGGCAAATTTAGAATCAAATCTGGTAATTATTTTTCACAACTAAAAATTTTTAGATTATATAATAGCAAACAAAACGCTTACAGTATAAGTCAAACATCGGGTGTTACATATTGTGTAGTTTCCTTTAGTTGGTAATATCAAACAAAAATTTCAAATGTTGATTATTGATTAGGTACAATATTAAAATATTAATAGTGAAATTATAACGCTTGCCGCCATTCGACTTATTGGGGATGGTCGTGTACTTTTTGATCTCTGTTTTATATTAGGTATGTATAGGTCAAAGATCAATCATAATTTCCGTGAAAATATCAGAGTATGTAATAATCTGTTTGCATTGGCTTCGACATGGGGTTTTACAAAACGATTTCACAATTTTGAACTCAAGTTTGTACCTAAAAGTAAAAATAAAAATACAGAACACAATTCTCACAAAAATACGTTTATGGTCAAACGCGTTTCAACGACAAAGTCGTCATCTTCAGTGACACATGAGCTACAACTAAATTATAACTGAAGTACTAAATTATAAATTATATCAAGTTTGTAGTTCTAAAAACTACATTGTTTTCAACAGTTTTGTGGCTTTATCAATAATACTGTCCAAAACTCTGTAGAGGCCATAAGAATGTTGAAGTGGGCCGTGAAGAGATCGCACTGATGGCCCGTTTAAAAATACACTATGTACGGACATGAAAGTTCAAACCACTATTTTTATTATTTAAACCTAAGTGAATAACTTGGTGCGCACAGTCAGTTAAAAGTAATAATTAATACCAGGTGTCAACAATATCGCAATGTTCTATTGACAAACTTCGCAACATACTAACCGGGCGCCGCAGACTGTTTGTAAACACGAAGAACAAAAAGCCTGTAGTTAGTTGTAAACCAGTTTGCAGGCCCAAGGGTGGCCCGACCTAACCTATTGTAGTGTATTAATTGTCTCTAATTAACCAGAGATTATGTCAATATAGCGTAGAGCCACAATTCCCTGGATAGCAACCGTTGCCTTGGATGTAATCTGGGGGTCCTATTGTTATTCCTAACTAGAACTAGCAACAATCAAACCTGTGATTCAGGTATTTCAGAGAAAACCACTGGTGACATTTAAACACGATATTATATAATTGGAAACATGAAAAATGTAGCGATAGTGTATTGCTAAACGTATTATAGCAAACATAACTTAACACTTGGGCTGTTAATGGAGTTAAAAACTGCCCACACTGTAGAATGTTTGTTTATTCAGTCCGTGGACTTTGAAAAATCTTACAAAATTATTTATAATCCCACTATTATCCCCACTATTATCAGCGAATTTCCATAGGAAAAATGAGCTATTGCAGTGGCCCTTATGGTAAGACCCAAGGTCGGGAGTAGCAAATGAGCACTGATCATGGTCCCCAGAACACGTTTTGGCGTGTCATTAAAAATCATCACTTGTATATTATGTGTTCGCACTCTAGCGGCCGCATTTTAGGTCCGATTTGGTTCAAATTTGGTACAAACGTTGGTTGTCTACGTCGCTCGGAAGAGTTCGTTAGCCAAAAAAATCAAAAACAACCGGAAACACGTTTTTTAACCGGAAGTAACTACTTTTTGAGATTTTTCCTACGAGAATGAATTTGGTTTTGAGTTTGTTCTGCAAATATAAATGTAGGATGTTATTCTCCACATTTTGTTTTTTTACGAGACCTTGTAGCTCGCTTGGTTCGCCCAAAAGTACCCGGTTCAAAGCCATGTGATGGATTCTACCGTGGGGTTGGCGTGTGAATTGTGTATTGAAGATACTCCCAGCACGAGGGTTGGCGTGCGAAGCACGCAATGATTTGTATGTTGAAGATACTCCCAATACGGGGGTCGGCGTGCGAACCATTTTGCAGCTATTCAACACCGTCGTGAATACACCTATTTCCCAAATTGTTGGTTAAAACCCTAATCATAGGCCTATAAACTTAATTTTGGAAATTTGCTCAACTCACGTCAGCGGTTCAGCTGCGTGGTAGAATTATTCTTATTATCTTATCACTTTATAAGATACAAAATTCCACAAATCAAATATCTCAATTAATGATGGTGATAAATAATAAACGTAAATGTATGATATGGGTACGTAATGATCCGCCCCCCTTGGAATACCGTGATACCTATAGATTTCCCAAGGTAAAAATAATTTAGTTATAATATGATTTTAGGTTAATATATACATATTCTGCAACAAATAAATGTATAATTTCACTAACTATAGTACACAGAATATATGTATTTAGTTTTTGTTGTGAAGAGTTATTTCGTGGTTTTTGTCAACCACGGCATCAATCAACTGTATTGGCTAGGCTAAGAACTGATACAGCCGAATATTGAAATTCGCTCCCAGCATATTTATGGCTTGTATAAACATTATTGCGCTGTCAATGTAACAAATTCTATCCAGGAAACTTCACCAGCAAACGGCCAACAGACCTGATCCGTCTTCCAAGGGGCAGTGCCACATTTGCTCGTAAGCAGCTTCAAGAGTAGCAAAGCAAAAGCTTAACAAGACAACTATTGTTTGCTGCAAATGCTATAAATATGTTGTGGCATAACAAGAAGAAGAACACACAGACTCAGAAAAGTAAAAAAGATGTGGATTTGTGAATTTTATTTAAATATTATTCTTGTTATAACTAATTGTTGTAAACCATTAGTAATTATTTCATTAAAACATTTTACAGGGTTCAACAGGTTTATTTCTTTAACTCGATGCTAGTGTAACTGCATTGTATTTATATTTTAGTTAAACCATATCTGTGCACATTTTCTGACCCCCTCCCCCCCCCTTGGGATACCATGTAACCAAAAATAGGTTAGGAGACCTAGAGTTAAGCCACTTTGGTAAAAATCTATAACTGCTTACTCGCCGCAAAAATCCAAATTGTAAAACGAATGCCATACGCAGAATTGCATTCTCCGAAAACAAAACTCTATAAAGTAAAATAAATAGTGTTAAAGAAGTTTTAGAAACTATTACATCTTTAGATTGAGGGAGTGCAACACCAGGGCAAAACAATCCCAAACAGTCCTCTTCAATATTACTTCTCTTTCATTTAATTTTGAAGATAATCTTCTGTAATTTGCAGGAAATCGTTCCATAATATCTAAATCATAAATCGTAGACAACAAAAATTTTAAATTATATATTTTTATGAAATATATAAAACAAGACGATAAACACGATTTTCAGTCGAGTCATTAGATAGCAGTAAAACATCGGGGCGATTTATGTTACCTACTAACTAAACATTTAAGTTTTCTGCAAATTTAAATGTCGTACGCACATTTTAAGCTTTCTGCAATTTTAAATGCCATACGCACATTTTGAGCTTTCTACAATTTTAAATCCCGTACGCACATTTTGAGATTTCTGCAATTTTAAATGCCGTACGCTCATTTTTTAGCTTTCTGCAATTTTAAATGCCGTACGCACATTTTAAGCTTTCTGCAATTTTAAATGCCGTACGC